>CAJQUW010015104.1:0-2500 GCA_907163375.1 Prostheceraeus crozeri
TGACAATCATGCCCAGCTTCAGATACAAAACTGCCTAAGCTTCTTTGGATTCCAAAGCTGCATAAAGAACCTTGTAAGTTTCGCTTCATCGTTGGAGCCCGTAATTGTACCATGAAAGGTCTTTCTGTCATTCTCAAGAAAGCCCTGTCAGTCATAAGATCTAATTTTACAACTTATTGTGACAGCATCCGCAAAAAACCGGGTTTGATTTATTCTGGAGCGTCAAATCTTCCACCGAATTTCTTAGCAAACTTAATAATACCCACAATGCCAATAGATTTGTTTTTTACAAGTTTTTGATTTTTCAACTCTGTACACGAATCTCAACCAACAACAGGCTATCTCACATTTGTTTAGTATATTTGATATTGAGCTATGGTACAATGTGGAAAACAGAAGGCAACAATGTGTCCCGTAATGATGATTTCTCAATTCAACTTCAAGGAGATATCGATGTTTTGTTTGGGATAAATCATTTTTTGCTAAGAAAGTTTATGAAAGCTACACTTAATTTGACATGCTAAGTTTAAAGATGCTATTAAATGCATTGTGTTAGAAGTATGCGTCACTTTTGCAGGCAAAGTTCTCAAACAAGTTCGAGGCTTTCTGATGGGAGGTAAGTGTAGTCCTTTGCTAGCGGATTTGTTTTTAGCGCATTGTGAATTTGCCTTTATGAAGTCTTCATTAGGAGAAAAGAAATTTGGGCTGGCAAGATTGGTGTCAAGTACATCTCGCTATATACATGACATGATATTTGTGTTATGAACTATCGTCATTTGGAAAATTACTTTCCAAAATATATCCATGATGACATCGATAATGACAAGTCCACTGCTGAATATTTAGATTTTGAAATCAATATTGTTTTAGATTGTTTACGCACGTCAGTATATCACAAAGTGGACTATTTTCCTTTTCCTGTGGTGTTGCTAACTTTTCCAGATAGCCTCATCCCCCAAAAATTGAGAATTCAGGTATTCTCGAGCCAAATAATTAGAATTGTACGCAAAAATCAAAAAACACAAAACCACACAACAAAAAAATAACCACCCACAAAACCAACCCACCCAAACCATCCACAATTACCCATACCCACTCCACAATTATACCACCCCGCATACAACATCACGCGGGGGGCGGTGGGGGGGGGGGGGGGGGGGGTGGGGGGGGGGGGGGGGGGGGGGGGGGGTGGGGGGGGGGGGGGGTGGGGGGGGGGGGGGGGGGGGGGGGGTGGGGGGGGGGGGGGGGGGGGGGGGGGGGGGGGGGGGGGGGGGGGGGGGGGGGGGGGGGGGGGGGGGGGGGGGGGGGGGGGGGGGGGGGGGGGGGGGGGTGGGGGGGGGGGGGGGGGGGGGGGGGGGGGGGGGGGGGGGGGGGGGGGGGGGGGGGGGGGGGGGGGGGGGGGGGGGGGGGGGGGGGGGGGGGGGGGGGGGGGGGGGGGGGGGGGGGGGGGGGGGGGGGGGGGGGGGGGGGGGGGGGGGGGGGGGGGGGGGGGGGGGGGGGGGGGGGGGGGGGGGGGGGGGGGGGGGGGGGGGGGGGGGGGGGGGGGGGGGGGGGGGGGGGGGGGGGGGGGGGGGGGGGGGGGGGGGGGGGGGGGGGGGGGGGGGGGGGGGGGGGGGGGGGGGGGGGGGGGGGGGGGGGGGGGGGGGGGGGGGGGGGGGGGGGGGGGGGGGGGGGGGGGGGGGGGGGGGGGGGGGGGGGGGGGGGGGGGGGGGGGGGGGGGGGGGGGGGGGGGTGTGTGGGGGGGGGGGGGGGGGGGGGGGGGGGGGGGGGGGGGGGGGGGGGGGGGGGGGGGGGGGGGGGTGTGTGTGGGGGGGGGGGGGGGGGGGGGGGGGGGGGGGGGGGGGGGGGGGGGGGGGGGGGGGGGGGGGGGGGGGGGGGGGGGGGGGGGGGGGGGGGGGGGGGGGGGGGGGGGGGGGGGGGGGGGGGGGGGGGGGGGGGGGGGGTGTGTGGGGGGGGGGGGGGGGGGGGGGGGGGGGGGGGGGGGGGGGGGGGGGGGGGGGGGGGGGGGGGGGGGGGGGGGGGGGGGGGGGGGGGGGGGGGGGGGGGGGGGGGGGGGGGGGGGGGGGGGGGGGGGGGGGGGGGGGGGGGGGGGGTGTGTGTGGGGGGGGGGGGGGGGGGGGGGGGGGGGGGGGGGGGGGGGGGGGGGGGGGGGGGGGGGGGGGGGGGGGGGGGGGGGGGGGGGGGGGGGGGGGGGGGGGGGGGGGGGGGGGGGGGGGGGGGGGGGGGGGGGGGGGGGGGGGGGGGGGGGGGGGGGGGGGGGGGGGGGGGGGGGGGGGGGGGGGGGGGGGGGGGGGGGGGGGGGGGGGGGGGGGGGGGGGGGGGGGGGGGGGGGGGGGGGGGGGGGGGGGGGGGGGGGGGGGGGGGGGGGGGGGGGGGGGGGGGGGGGGGGGGGGGGGGGGGGGGGGGGGGGGGGGGGGGGGGGGGGGGGGGGGGGGGGGGGGGGGGGGGGGGGGGGGGGGGGGGGGGGGGGGGGGGGGGGGGGGGGGGGGGGGGGGGGGGG
>CAJQUW010015104.1:5000-59483 GCA_907163375.1 Prostheceraeus crozeri
GGTTATTTGTTGTTAAAGATCTACGACGTGGTGCCACACATATCCTATGCAAACATATGAACAAAAGTTTTGAATTTCTTCATGTAAAGAGTTTTCCGATCTTTGTGCGTAATAGGAGTCACAGGGTTCGCTGTTCCACAGCGGGGGTCCGCCAACCAGGGCATACAAAAAATGTAAAGGACCCGAAATGCAAGGCTGTGTGACTTACTGGTGTCGAGATTTGTGTATGACGATATGTAGGTTTTGTCGTTAGCCCGTTGTTGTTGTTGTTGATGTTGTTGCCTGGTTTAACAATAGCAACCGCTCCCCAACGACCTCGGAGAATCGATTTAACAATTCAATGCCTCCGACTTGTGTCTATTTTGTCTGTGGGAACGCTGATTCAGTCTCTCTGAGGATACCTAAATTTCATAATTACTAATGTTATAAAATATTTGTATATCCGTTGCCATGTTGCACATCATTTGACATTGGTACGAAGGTTGTACACCAAATCGGCTTTACTCGTAGAAGGAAATGTGTTTGAGAAGAAGGGCATGTTTGTACTTTGACAACTTTTCAGCTTCGCAAATGTCAAGGGTCAACTAATTGGAATAATGCGTACCTGTACAGCTTAAAGTTTGAAGAGATCGATTAACTCCCATTGATCTCTATTCTAACAAACGTGGAGAATTGGATTGCAGAAAACGGACAATGCGCCGTTACGTGGAGAGTAATCAAACTTCGTGTTGGCCAACCTTTGACAGCGCTTCGCCGGTTACGTCCGGACGCGCTACAACAGGATAGAATGTGCGGTATTTCTTTCCCTTGACCAAATCTCGTCACCACATTGCACCAAATTAATGGGCGCAGTCGACCTAATGGAATGCAATGCTTCAGCTTTGCCAACGATGAATCAAAGGCAAAAAAAGGTTATTGGTCAATCGCAGTTTTGGATTTTTGAAGTGTGTAACTCTCCAATTCTTTTTTGTTTTTTTTCGTCAAAGCTTCCATTAATCAGCTTCTCTTTCTAGCGTTCCAAACCCAAACATCTTTTAAGTTCTTCAAATCCTGAAGTATGTGGATTCGATGATCTCACCAAAAATTTCCAGCTCCCACCACGGCGACGGTGACATGTGAGGCGGACAGAGGATGCAGGTTCATTTCAGATGCCAAATCTTTCAAGTCGTATTTGATCAACTAACTTGCTTCAAAAGTCATCTAATCAACTGGTGAATGTATTCCATGCATGTTTATTTGCTTCTGCAATTCATGCTGAGCATCAAAACATATTACATGCATGTAGGTCTAAATGAAACATGCCTTTTACAAAGCACCATACACACCAATTTCCTTTTTTGCGATGGCACATTGAACAAGAATGCCTACTATCCCTCTAGACTTGTTTTTATTTATTAAAAGTTATGACAAGATATGCGCACGCTTGATTTTATCATAGCTTTTTTACGAATCTTAATAATGAAATTATTAATAATTATATAATATAAAGCCTGGATCACATAAATGCGATGCCCCACAAATGCACTTAGTCATAAGAAAATGAATAAGAACTTCATAACCATGCTAATTAGATCATTAGATCAACAGTTAGACGATTGTCAAATAGATTTTTAAGCTTTTTTTTCTTATGGCGGCTTAAATTGGATAATCTGTGGGTTTTAATTTTTATTTTTGCTAATTATCTTATCACTCTTTTTGCTTTTTTAGAAAACAGGAAAAATTCAATTTGTAAGTAGGATGCAACGTAGGCTATGGCAAAATGAAGAAAAACAATTAATATATATAGCGTGTGTCCACCCCTAATCTGTAAAACTTGCCGTTGTAATGTATGTCTTCGTGGAATGTTTAAAATATCAAATTTGGAATTGTGCGTTGTGGTCTGCATCCCACTCATCTTGCAATTGCGAAGTCTTTCGCCCAATTTCATCCCATAAATGTTCCCTGAGGTTCAGATCGGGGCTTCGGGCTGGCCACTCTATCCGTCGTATTCCAGTTTCCTTGTGGAACTGCTGGACAACACGAAAACGATGGGGAACAGCGTTGCCATCCTGCAGTCGCCATGCCGTCTTACGAGGTCCATTAAGGGAGCTTGGCAGAACTATCAAGGTGCTTCGACCATCAGAGCAGATGTCTCCCTACACCATGACAAATCAGCCACCTTGTTGGTTGGTCTTGTAAGTGAGATCGTTGAGAAGTACCTCACCTTCGTGGTGCAACCATTAAGTCCATCCCTAAAAATGAATAAATTCTACCGCTTTCAATAAGCGATGAACAAAATTTGGTGACCTGACTAGATTTTTTCTGGTCGAGATTTTGCCTTGTACAGTCAAGATGACATGCCCCCTTGCCCTGAAGTATGGGAGGTTCAAAAAAGGTTCATGCACGAGCTAAGAACGAAAAATCTCTTGCTCAAAGGTCTCATTAAGATAAGTCATTTAGGGGCCTTATTAAAAGAAGTCTGAAGAGCTCTGTCAAAAGATGGTATACTGATGCATAAAACAATCTTTTTATAATTAGATATCCTGCTTGAGTCATACTTTTAATACGAGTTCATGTTTTAGGATATGTAATCACTGTTTTAGTAAGCCACGTGTTGGGCCTAGGAGTCCTATAGCCCTTATAGAGTCTTATAGCCCTGTAAGGTAGAAACTCACGAATCTGATGATGGGCCATTTAAACTTCTGCATTACATGTAAATCAGTCAATTGTGAAAGACGATGACGCAGTGGCACCGGTTTCAAGTCGCTTTCTGATATTTGATGAATGTAGTTAAAATGTGAAACTGAACACAGAAAGAAAGGGTGACTGTAGTATTTAGTGAAATTATTCTTAAATTAGTCAGTATCTCCATAGATATCGAAAAATAGTTCAAAAGTATATGAAACTAAGGTGGTTACAATAATATGTCGACTGTAGTGTAAATCAGACTCGATCAGAAAGACCGAGTCCGAAGCCCTGATCTGAGCAGCATGTAGAACATAGAGTAATTATTAATTCCGCAGTTCAGCAACCGACACTTTTAGCAGCGATCAGTGAGATTCCAGCATTCAAACATATCATAATATCACTTTCAAACTGTAGTGGATGGGAGGAGGCTGCAAATCAAAAGAAAACAATTGAAACAACTTTCGACTAGTCGACGCGAACCGATTCGAATTTTTCTCGAATCGCATCGAATCTCGAAGTTTTGCAGGTCCCTAATAAAAACCTATCAAGGTACTGCTATTCTTTCCCCACACATTTTTGTTGTTGACACCCGGAAGTGTTGCATCGTCAAAGATCTTCTCTTGCTCCTACTTGTTCTCACTAACGTGGTATAGCGTTCAGTGTGTAAAATTCCTCTTATCTGACTTGTAGAACATTTACAGCCTCAGAATTTGACAACTGCACTGTAAATCGCTGGATACGAAAATTACATACAAACATATACCAAAATTACATACAATTTGAAACTAACATCTGATACGAGATTCTCGTATGTTTACAGAGATCTGGCATGTTTTTCATACGAAATCTCACTTACTTTCGTATGTGATTGGCATGTAGCGATACGAACGATTCTATCTGTGATTGGCTGTTTTACGATGAAATACGAGTTGTTGGTATGTTTTATATACGAGAACCGATACAAATTGGTATGTGTTTCGTATGAATACCTTTAAGTCACATGGCAAGAAATAAGTGATACTACATACTACTTACAAATAGCTTTTTTCCAGTAATTCCAGTCGTGAATATTGCTTTGTGAAAGTGTGGTATTTAACTAGATTAGATTTATAGTGGAATTAGAGCCGCATGTCATCTTTGCTACTTGTCTTATGGCATTCACAAGACTCATAATTAGCTCATTCCAATGAACTAAATTGATAAACATCACTTCAATAAATCGATAACTTTTGAGCAACCATGTTGACTTATATATCTCAAACATGACTATTTTTGCGTTCATGAATTATAATGTGTTTTTATTTCGGATTGATAATATGCTTACATGTAGTTCCAAAATTACATAATGCATAATGTTGATGGTCAAATTCGTATTGATTATTTATGAAATGCCTCAGACTTACATGTATTAAAATCGAATTCAGTATTGTAAGTTTGACTATTAAATGTAATTATCTCACTACTTGCAAAACAGTAGTAACATTAGTGTGATCTTTATTGACAAAAGGCTTTAAATCAACATATATTAGAAATCATTAATGCTTTCTTTTAACATTGTGTTGGTATGGCTTTAGTATGTAAAGCATACCACACTTGAAATAACATGCGAAAAGCATACAAATATATACCAAGATAATACAGAAATATACCAAAAAATATTTTGGTATGCATCCTTCGTATGCGATTAGTATTGAGCGATTTACAGTGATGCTCGTCATTTGTCTGTAGACAACAATCCCACGAAGTTCATGATCACAGCTGTATCTCGTATTCTAACTGAGTATCCAAGGGACCAATCCTTCATCCTAGGGTTCACGTAAGACTTCTCAGTCGTGCTGTAGTGTCACTCAGTGACACATCAAGTCTATTCTAAATCCAATGTGACTAATTTTGGCGAAATTTGATGATTTTGGAAAACTTGAAAAATATGGAGGGGAAAGAATAGAAGTATCACATTTTGATAAAATGATTTATGATAAATCACTTTGTGGCAAAAATCTCAACTTGCCGCATTTCCGAAAGGCCATTGGCACAGAATTCAAGTCATTGAAGCCACATTTAGTTCTATCTGAGTGGTTAGTACTCTATATTATGTGGTGATGAAACTTCGGTTAGCTTGACGCGACCTCAAGTTATTTGGTAGTATGTGCCTCATATCTCTGATGCAGGAAGACGGTAGACAAATGTTCATTACCGCTAGTCTCCCCTGCTCCGATGCAGTGACAGCGTCATCTGTCCGGCGTCTTCACCACACACACACACAGTCATAAACTCGACTGATCAATGAAATGTTGCGTGCAACAGTCACTGCTGCGCCCTAAAGGACCTGAGTCATCAACTGAGCTTGTCTATCACCGAGATTTCGACCTATTAACCCAAGTATCTTCTAAGATAAGTGCAAAGGTCGTCTGCAACAGCTCGTTGGGCTCAGGTCCTCAACATACGGCTGCTACCTTCTTTTGCCTTTGAACTCAACTTATTGATAGTGATCTTTACGCTTTTAACACCGGCTTTCGCAAGAAATTTCCTCACCGATGGAGCAACAAAAACGCGGCATCCCACACTGTAAACTGTAGGGCACTAACTTAGGCACGAAACCAACATTTCGTGCCAGTTAGCGCCTAATTAGTGCCTTTCTAGTGCCTCGAGGCACTAGTAGGCCCCACTAGGCACTAATAGGCATCAAACCCAATATTTGTTTATCCAATGAAATCGAAGGAAAAATCAATGGGCACGAACTCGGCACTATGAACTTACTGACTGCTCGTGCCTTGTGGTGGTTGGAATTGATGCCTAAATTTCGTGCCCTGGAGTTTACAGTGCACTTCAAAGGGCATGAGCTCACATTTCCACCCTTGCCTCTGAATCCCTTCGGCAAGTTCTTCATATTTGCCAATTTTCCTCTTATGGGTATCCTCAACGTTTTCTTCCCAGGGAACGATTAGTTTGCCCATTATTTATTTATTTATTTAGTACACCAATAAGTGCAAAGAGCACCAAGGCAACACAGGAAATACATTCAGGAGGGAACAATTAGAAGTTACGGTAAAACAAAAAGCTTTCGTTTAAGCTGTTTCACCGTTTCACTGTCCGCAATATCGTCGGGGAGGCGGTTCCAGTCATCTATGATGCGGTGGGAAAAGGAGGATAGGCGACAATCAGATATGTTGGGTGGCGGAAAATTTTGTAGTTATGTCCACGGGTTCGGGAAACACTAAAGGTGAAGAAGGAATTAGGATCACTTGGAGTAAGGTGGTTACATATTTTGAAGACGGTTGTAAGGTCCATAATCCGACGACGACATTGCAGTGTTGGGAGTTTCAGAGCTCTCCGTCTTTCTTTGTAGGACAACGAGGATAGACCACGGATGCTTTTGTTGAATCGACGTTGTACACGTTCGATAGCCAGAATGTCTTTATTCAGGGATGGATTCCAGACTGGGATGGCATATTCGAGGTGAGGGCGGACCAGTGTCTTGAAGAGACGAATAAGCAGATTGGCGTCCCGAGAGACGAATGTCCTGAGGATGGCAGATACAATGCGATTCGCTTTCTAAACACAGGTCAGAATGTGCCGAGAGAATTTTAGGTCTTTTGAAATCAGAACTCCAAGGTCTTTGACACACTTGGAATTATTCAGGAAACTTCCATCCAGACGGTAGTCCGAGGCAGGATTGCGAAATCCAAAGTGTAGAATGGAGCACTTTTGGGGATTGAGCGATAGCTGCCATTTCTTCGACAAGGGGGTTACAGCGTTGAGGTCAGCTTGCAAAAGTTCTTTGGCTTTCAGGGGATCAGTGCGCTAGATTTCGGAGTACAATTTTACATCATCAGCATATTTCAATAAAGAAGAGTTTGTCAAGGTGTCATCAATGTCATTAATGAAGGCGACAAACAGATCTGGGCCTAAAACGGATCCCTGGGGGACACCAGAAATCATGCTGTAGGGGGAAGAATGCACACCATCCACGACAACACTCTCGGTTCTATCCTCAAGAAAAGCTTTCAGAAAACATAGAAGTCTCCCTCCAATGCCCAAGGAAGTCAATTTCGAGAGGAGACGAAGGTGAATTGAACGCTTTTTCAAAATCGAGATAGATGACGTCAGCCCACTGACCGCGTTCCACAACAGATTTTAAATCCTCGAGGAATTCTAAGAACTGGTGGGTACTAGACGAATTGGATCGAAAACCAAATTGAGAGCGCTTGATTATGTCATATTTGTTCCAGAACTGCCACAGGTGATCGCGAACAATCGACTCCATCAAT
Source organism: Prostheceraeus crozeri (assembly GCA_907163375.1). NCBI lineage: Eukaryota > Metazoa > Platyhelminthes > Polycladida > Euryleptidae > Prostheceraeus > Prostheceraeus crozeri. The sequence continues at coordinate 11,936 of CAJQUW010015104.1, forward strand.
TTGGAGGCAGCACAAGTCAGGCTCTGCCCTGTCGCGTCGATAAATAATAGACCAGGCCGTTGGTCTGACATGGGTAATTCATACGGCAGCTTTCTATCCACTCGAATTTCCCACTTTGGATACATTAGAGCATAAGAAAAATGGCGGTTAGAAAATCATATCTTTGATGGAAAGTATTTGGCGAGGTATAAGACAGCCAAACTTGCAAACAAGAAGCCTATTTCTTGAAAAGGATTTTATGCAAGAATTCATCGGTGGATTTATCAGTCTCATACCCTATGTCCTTGATAAATGCCTTTAGCTCTGGATATGATGCTGGAAGTATCCGAAGAAATTCTCGGGAACCTGAAGAGTTGGGCAGCAAAGATGTTCAAGCCAGTGTTAATGGACAAATATCAAGCCCTCATTGAATTCTTTAGCCAAGCTAATGTTACATTTAGAGTTTGCTATATGAAAGGAGGGCCTATAATTGCCTTTTTCCTTCGTTCATTAATAGAATGCATCATAGTAGGTTACATAATAGAGCATATAGTGCATGATATTTTCATATAGTGTAATGTACTAAAAATATAACTAAAGATATGCACTAAGATGCGCTTTAGATATGTACTAAAGATATGCACGTTTGTATACAATGGAATACGTATTTGTGGGCATTTCTCCACACCTTGATCAAAAGAAATGTTTTCTTTGATATATTCCGCCGCACAAAACAGTGCAAAATCATTTCAAATTCACAATATTTGGTCCGTATGAACGCTAGCTGGGAGCAGTTGGCCTTTGTCCACTCCATATAACACAGTATTTTACACATCGTCCATGCAAATATTCGTTGTCTCTCTATGAATTCTCGCAAATATGATGAGAAGCCAGTAAGTGCTCTTCAGGCCATGATTCTTTGTCTTTTATACCGCGCACCATGGGTTTTATAGATACAAATTCTCTCTGTCAATGCCGAAATATTTGTCTGAGTATTTTGGCGCCAATTTGCAATACAAATATTATTTCTTCACCAGCATGATGCAATCACATGCAAACTCGAAGAAATCATTTAGAAGTCAATTGATATCTGAAAATAGTGACAATGGTTGTCAGAATAATTGGCAAGAGTAGAATCTTCCCATGTTGGACAGAAATAATTATTGAAGCACAACTTTGAGTTGACATTGGTCTGGAAGAATTTCTCAATAATTATGTTCAACACACATTCATTGATGACTGACGACTACAGATATCAGCCATTAGAATGACAGCTCAAAGGTACAGTACATAGAGTATGAAAATTGAATTAAAAAACCTGAAATTTCAACCAAGAAAACACAATAAGATGTCGACATTTTCATGAAAACTTCCATTATAACACAATTCATGAAATTCCCTTGATAATCAGCATCATTTCCGCTTAGTTAGTATGCATATTAGCAAATATTCATTCCTTTTGATATCCAACTTGTTTCATACTACTTATATAGGGACGTCATCTCGGTAGTGTATAAATTGGCAAAAATTTAGATTTTTCAAAGCTGCTCAAATAATGTTTTGGACCACGGGAACGTGATCTCCGCAAAAAACTGAATCTTTTGATACAAAAATCTTCACTGTATACAGATACTTTTTTGGGTCGACACTGCCTATATATCCCTATTCCATGGTACAGTCATTAAACATTGTGCATCCTCAAGACCAGATTGCATTTTTTTAGCAGTAGTGCATTTGCCGTCAACAGTTGACCTTGTGCCCCAACAAGCATTTGGTGAAACCATGAAACTTTGGAATTTTCTACGAAAACAACTAAATTGATCCTGCGATCCTGTGAGCAAAATACCGGGATCCCAGGATTGCAGTATTATGTCCAGTTTCCTCTACTGAGTGAGTTAGTGCTTTCGACTTGATAAGGTATTTTAATAGAATAGAAAAAAATGAATTTTAGCGACGAGATACTGCAAAATCGGGTTATGGATCTGTCCCAACATTTTCCGAACGCCGAGAAGTGTGGTCACACTGATCTACACAGACGCTAGCCATCAAGTTCGTCCTATACAAGCTGGCTACGACTTCTTGGAGCACACTGTAAACTCTGGGGCGCGAAATTTCGCTTGAATTAGGCACGAAATTTAGGCATCAATTCTAACCAACACAAGGCACTATTAGGCACGAAGTTCGTCGCGCCGAGTTCGTGCCCATTGATTTTTCCTTCAATTTCATTGGATAAATAAATATCTGGTTTGGTGCCTTTTAGTGCCTAGTGGCGCCTACTGGTGCCTCGAGGCACTAGAAGGGCACTAACTAGGTCCTAACTGGCACGAAATTTCGGCTTCGTGCCAAAGTTAGTGCCCTGCAGTTTGCAGTGCGCAATGGATTTTCAATAATTCATATCAATCAGCTTTGAGATTCATTAAAACAAAATAATGATAGTGTGTTGATAATGCTGTCCATAATGTCATATCAAGTATCCCTTCAATTTCCGATGATAATGTACGTATTTCAGATAATATGTGCGATAACTAGAGCAATTTGTAAGAAACCTCATTTCACCCAATAAGCAATGAGTCACACTTTTCGCTGATGCATATAAAGGGCACTAAATTTGCTAATCAGCCAACACTTTTGAATGCATTTGACGAGTTGTCGCAAAATGAAGAACTGCAAATTCGGCTTCCTCCTGCTTGTGCTGTCTTTTTGTGTAACAGGTAAGGAAAAAGATATCATAATGAATGACATTGCGTAGCTTTCCATGTCTACATGTTAAAAATTCCCACAATCAGGACGCTATAGAGCGCCATAATTAATTACATATTTTGATGATTTGCATCTCTTTCAACTTGATACATATAAAGTCCATGGTGACGTAGCATATGTCTAGAATTGGAAAAATCATCTTTGGGTTTCTGCCTTCAGGCTTGAAAAGTTTTCTGATTGACTGGTAATCAATTACTTTACTTTTCCTGCGCTAACGCAGCCTCGCCTCTGTCTAATATCACTGCCCTAAAAGTTCTCGAATGAGGTACCTGCTTGACCGCTTGGAAGCCAAATTGCTGGTATCCTGGAAAATAGAGTGGGGGTAAGGGGGTTTCTCGTTGAGGCGTGTATCTTGAATGACCAAAACGCCTGCACTCGCGAAAGCCCGTCAAAATCCCTCAAACTTACTTCAGAGGGCGTTGGCATTCTGATTCACCAAAAGGGGGCCTTTTGCCTTTGAGCTTTGTTGCACATTGGCGTTAGGTTTTTGTTACGTGCGGCTTTGTCGGCTAATTTTGAAGTCAGCTCGAGCAGTGTGACTGGGCTGGCTGACACCGGGTTGCTTGCTTTGGGAGGAACTGCGCTTGCGTCACCGCTTCCAACTTCTCCTGGGTCTTCGCAGACCTCGTCTTGAAGGTCGGATGCCTGAATATTCCGGACTGGGCTCGCGGCTTCAGCGAAACTTACTCCAGGCCGACGCAATGCTTACTTCAAGGGGATTCCCCTCTCTTTGGTCGGTCTGCGAAGGTGAGACTTCCCGGGGTGGGCTTTGGTACTGAGTTTAACAATTTGCGGTACTCAGGACAACCGCAGGGGAAGTAGCATGGCTTCCACTGCAATTCAGGCACTTGGTGTCTTGGCGTGGGGTTTCGCAATCGCTCGTACGATGCTTCATTGAACCACACCTGACACAGCGCACTGCTTTTTGGTTTTTTGGTTGGGTCCTCTTCGAAGGCACAGACCCTCAAATACCCAAAAAGCCTGAGCTCTTTCGAGAGGAGGCTTTTGCGCACTTCCGGGCGACTTATAGTGATTCGGATTACGAGGGCCGGGCATCTGGGGTAGATCTTGCCGACGGTCGTCCTGTGCTGCCGGTACACGGTGAATTCATCCGTCTTGAAGTGATCGATCAACTCCGTGCGAACTTCGGCCTCCGAGGTACTGGTGTCTACAGTGTGTAGGTGGGTAAGGAACCTCTGATTGCGGGAGCTAGAAGGCATTTATAGGGCAGTCATCAAAAACTGCATTCTGCGGAAGACACCTCAGAATGTCCGACATGTCATCGGTCTTTCACCGGACAACGAAGCCATTGGGGCTAGGTTGCACCCGGCAGACACTGCGAACTTTTTACCCAGAAAAATACTGAGCTGTTGGGTGAAATTAGCAAACCTGCTAACGCTGTTTGGCAGGTTTGACACGATCGGGTCGTGACTCAATTCACCGTGAGCCTTGCGATTCACGGTGGTCCTCTCCTCTGTGTCAGAGAGAGCGACGATGAGCTCTAAAGCAGATTGGTTGGATCTCACCTCATATGCGAGTATGTCCGAGTATGATGTTCATGCCCATGTCTATAAAGCTAAACATATTTAGATTTGGCGAGCCTCTTAATGTCGGCAAACACAAACATTTTGAGCAACTTTATCCAAATTTAACCACATTCTCACATACATTGCCGATTAGAAGCATGACAAAAGCACATGCACGTGAAAGGGAATGACCTCAAGATATTCCATGTCAAAAATAATGACTCTGGGCTTAGTACTTTTCGTTAAATCAGAGAAAACATACAAAATTTCATTTTAGCCAAAAACTGCAATCTGCGTCCTATTGGATTTACATGTGTTTTTCTTTGATGCTCTCTGACAAAGAGGAACTCACTAGAACTCGGCAGACGTGCCGATTCGTAGAAGGCATAGGATGTACATCATTCTGTGAAAGTCTCACTTTCGGCCTCGTTCCCTGCACTCGTTCTGGTTGCCGGACTAAAGTGATCGAATTCACGGAAGATATTTTCATATAAAAATCAATACTCAGAGCATCATGTGGCTTTTATTGGAAAACGACATAAATTGCGTATCTATGAATTATCGATAATGAGAGGGAATTGCAGTCGGTTCCACAGCTGGAAATCTTTGCTCCATTTTTCTCATTGAATTATGTCACAACTATTAGAGACAAAATGAGTGAACTAAGCGATACATAGACTGTCTACATCGCTTGAATCCGCAATGGACACCTAAAAAATTGTTAATGAGATAGAGAGATCGCACGATGGAGAGTTCAATGATTGATCATGAGCACATTGAATGCAGTATAATGATGACAGGAAGTGTGATGACATTTTTCTAATTAAGAATGTTTGGGGTTCAATACGAAATTTCTGGCACTTCGTTACAAGACGTGCTTGCCGAAGGTTGGTCCAGTCATCACCCAATTGATATTCTGTGATCATCTGCAAAAAAGACTTCATCATGATGATCTTCGTTTAAGTGAAGAATTGGAAGTAGGCTTGCTTTTCTATTCAGACGTTGTTCTCTTCATCTAGTTTTTTGGATTTCGAGCTTTTTTGCTTTGCATGTAAATTACACTCTCATCCTCAAATGCAATCCCTGCAATATTGAATTATGGTATTGAAAATGTGCATTGGCTTCAAAATGGGACCTCCTGAGGTCCCAAATGCATAAGTCAATTTCTGATGGATAATTAGAAAGCTGTGCGACATTTCAATCTAGTCACGTTTTTTATGCCGCATCCTGTATGTGCTGAGTGACTGAATTTTATATATTTTGTATGACTGAGTGAAAGAAAGTCCATGATAAGGAGCGGGTGTTGAAACGCATCAAAAGCAATCCTTTCTATTTGAAGCGGATATTGGATTTATATTCATCAACTTAATCAGCTTTAAGAGGGCTAACTTTTGGACTGCTCGGCTCACAGAATTAGATTCATCTGCGCGCGCCTCGGTTTCCTAGAAAGGAAGAATTGTATGTAACCTTAATATCGAAATGGCACATATCACAGAATTAGACAACTTGCTCCTTCTCGAATGGATAAATCGTGTATCGCTTGCTATTGGAAATGGCAAACAATAAGCTGTCAGCAAAGGACACCAGAGCCAGTGAGAGATGCGTGCGTGCTGTGATATCACGTCGCACACACCAAAACACACATCGATGCCTGGCTTCGATTCAATGTATGCACTATACAGTGAGCAATGCCGAGGAGAGGATCATCAAGTGAACTAATTTTCGTACCCCTGCTACTTTCTTTAATAATGATCGGAAGGGTCAACATTATGGAGAAAACTTGTGGGCAATGATCTGAATTCTTCGAATCTGAAGGAATTTTGGCAATCGAAGCACTTTGCTGGAACTCACATTAATCCGCAAGCGACGCACGACTTTTTTTCCTATCTCTGTAAGGTATTAGGAATTCCTTTTTGCCCACCTAATAGGTTCCTCAATGTGCCGTCCGTTTCGTATTAATCACACTTCTAGCAAACCGAAGCAGATAAACAAAATATTTAATTCTGTGGCTCGGCTGCTATGAATTCTGTTGTGATAAATGGATGCGCTGTAAATTCATGCCTCTACGGTTGGCTTCTTTTCTGAATAGGCTTGTAATACACCTAATTGATAGAAATTGTAAATATGAATTCAATTTCTTCCTTCCATACATGCAATAATAACCCGCAAAGCATGCTGGGTCTCTAGATAGTCACTCGATAGGCAGAGAGAGAATAATAATTCCTTTCATTGAGAAAAATGAAAATAAAAATGGCATCATTAATACAGTAGTACGTTGTTGCTATAACCGTATGTGCTATTACCATAGTAAAGAAGCACACAATAAAAGTAAAAATTCAAGTCATCATGTTATGCTTTGTAATTAATAATTGTATTGTTATTTAGTTGTTAATCATGGAGAAAGCAGTAAAACAATTGCGATGCCTGCTGGTGCAACACAAGGGTACACTTTAAATCGCTCAATACCAATCACATACGAAGGATGCATACCAACATATTTTTTTGGCATATTTCTCCATCTATTTGTGTGCTTTTCGTACATGTATGTTATTTCAAGTGTGGCATGCGTTACATACTAGAGCCATACCAGCATAATGTTAAAGGAAGGCGTCAATGATGCTGATTTAAGGCCTTTGTCAATAAAGATCACACTACTATTGTATGGCACTTACTAAAGTTTGTAAGTAGTGAAATAATGACATTAAAGTAAACTTAAACCTAAGTGGCAGAATTCAATTTGTTTCCTAAACTATATGCAATAATAACCCGCAAAACAGCCAAAGGCAGATTCTTCATTGCTGTTTAGTACTTTAGAATTTCAGTCTTGCATACCGACATGGGTATACATGTTTGTAGAGGATCATATTGAAAATGAATAGATTTATTGTCAAGTTGTAGCTTCCATGTAAGTGTTTTAAGTGAAGGGTTAAGTGGACTGGAGAAAATCCTCCCACAAATTCGTTCAAGTTTGACTATAAAATACAAGTACAGTTCATCTATGCATGTAATTCAATATTCATGAGCCATTTGACTTTGCCCATCTGCCTATAATAAGTTTTGAAAATATTTATGTTCATGTTTCTTTCGAAAATGATACGTAAAGTTTCAAATTGATGAATGAAAGTAGATAAAGTTTTCTTTTTCGTTTTCAGAGACTTTATCGATCAAGTGCGCAAACTGTCTCGAAGTAACAACACCTGGCAGGAATTCAACATTAGATTTAATGCTTATGATATCTGGAGCCCTCATCAATAAATGCTCAGATAAAGGATCACAATCGGGTTGCAAATATTGTGGTACTTCTACAATGGCTGTGACAGGAGTTGTTGCAGTTGATATGAAAGTACTATTTTGTGCTTCAGAAAATCTCAAGACATTCATAGATTTGCAGAACAGCGCAGGTTCGTTAGAAGATACGATTAAGAGTCTGTCAAAAGCCAAACTTAATCTCAAAATAAAAGAAAAGCTGAGCTTCTGCAAAACTGATTATTGCAATTCATCCAGCAATTTGAAGTCAATGTCTCTTTTAACAATGACACTTATTGTCCTGATCACTCTGTTAAACAAATGAAAAAGTGGAGCATGAACTTTTTACAACTTTTGTGACATTTGAAATGTAATTTTGAATAATATTCCTCATCGATGAACTTCTCAGCTCAATTGTGTTATCATTTTGTCAAATATGAAATCTTTCAGACATCAATGTCATTTCTATGAAATAAAGTAGACGATTTGAGGCATTATCAGAATTTGATTGTAATTTGATTGCATTATTCCATCATTCAAATAAAATTGCTGATCGTGAACAATAAAATGCTATATAATTTATTACATGTCATTTTCCTTGTGATAAGGCACCGATTATTTTGAATAACATTTTCATTACGCTTGCTGTGTAGCGCTCTGACAGAAAAGAAGAGTCGCTAGGAATCTCAGGTTGGGGGGGGGGGGCAAGGATATTCATCAAAACGTCAGTCGGCCTATTGTCAGTGTAGTAATAAAAACATAAAGGCATTTTTATTCGCAGAAAAGAGTTATATCAAATTATTCAATATTCAATACAATAAAAACCGTGGTATATATATATAGGCCTACTATGTAGGCCTACCTTATATATAACCTTATAAAGTTTGTACTGTATTAGTTACACATATTGACAATCCAGAAAACGTTTTAAGTTGAACTAGATAAGACTTTTTACTTTGGAAATCAACAATTTACATCCAACCACCTCATACAACTTATGGCAACCAGAAGGATAAATCTTATCCTAATTTCAGTCGTCTATCACATTTGCCAGCAAAACGGGAAACTAATGTGTCACCGTCGAGATTGATCAAAATGTCTTTTTCCACAGCTGCAAAAAGAAGAGCTTCTAAACGCTCTTGCCCTATTGTTGACCTAAGTTTAGTTTTAACTGTGGCAAGCCGTGAAAATCCTCTTTCAACAGAGTCTGTTGTTACTGGCAAAGTCAACAGGACCTGGTACAAATATCGTAACTGGGAGAAATGTGAAGGCACTCTATTGTATAAGAAGGCAAAATTGTTGTAGTTGGTAGTAGGCATGTTCCTAAATAAACGCCATTGGGACAACATGTGTATGTGGTAGAGGTAGCTTGAAGTGATCGACTTCGACCTCGACAAACACGCTCACGCAATGACTACATAGCTGTCGCCGCGAAACCACGAATAACAGAAAGGGAAATGATGACATCGTCTATTCCATGGCAACTCTATTCCATCTATTCTATGGCAACTGCCCCCCCCTTGCCCCCGGTGGCGACGTTAGTGATGGGGATGCGGTGGGTATGGGCATTGTGGCCATCCCCACAGCTCCCATAGCGCTTCTATGAGGATTCTGAAGATTTTTAGCATTCACTAGCAGTATAGAAGCAATCAGAACTGACATCATATCACACAATCAACTTCGATGTTGAATTACAAAGTATCACGCAGCCTACCCAATTCACCACTTAAAATGCATGAAATATCAATGATGATCATTTTCACATTAGTAACACACGTTCAATAATTTTTGAATGACTTGTAATGATAGTTCCAGGTGGCAAGGACGTCTGAAGTGGAAGAATTCGGCAAGTCTCCTTTACTGCAGATCCGAATGGAGACTTACAAATTTATACTCAGACAAAATTACTACTGATGTAACTAAGCTTGCGTGATAAATGTGTTTGATCATTATTAACCAAGATTTTAAGCTAATTGCGATATAGAAGACCTGTTGGGTCCAGGCCACAAAGCAAGACACATGAAAATTTTGAATGATTTTCGTCGGATACAAGAACAGTGTGATAAAGATTTCTCACACCTAATCATTCAACTGCAAGCCATCTACTCGCATTGCAGTCATAGTTGTAATTAAAGCTCAGATTTTTCACTTGTCCACGACTTGTCAGGGCTTTTATTTTCATCTGCTAGGCATCCTTAACTGCACACTTAAGTGTGCTTCCATAAATGGTTCATTGTGCTGCATTTCATCACCATACACAGATGGGTCAACACCCTCCCAATTCTTGTGTAATAATTCGGTGACATGAGTGGTCGAGAAAATCAGGATAATTCTCATCGAAGTCCACGTCTACAATAGTAGATTAGATTGATTCAAAGCTTTTTCATTCTCCACGTGTATATAGTCGATTTCTACTGTGAAAATGTCTATACTTGAGATGCATAGAGGCCAAACTCTGGAGATAGAAGATGGAGATAGAATATCAATGATTGCTACATTAATTCAAATAACCAATATTAAACGGGAATGTTCACACATGAACATGTCATGATCCACTGGGCAATAAACGATGGCTATAACACATATTGGTAGACCGCAAACATCTAGTGAAGGCCTACATAAGAATTTTTGACAGGTGATCTTTTGTAACAGAGTGAGTGACCATTTTGAAGTATTGGCAGTGTAGCAACATATGATTTTTAAAAATTAATGCTCAACCCTGTCTTTGTATGCTGATGGACTTTCTAGTATTTGAAAATGGCACCAAGCAACCAAACGAATGAAAAATCCTCACATTAGGAACCCCAAATACCAACTTACAGGACAGCCCAGGCGTTCTCACAAATGGAACACGTGAAACTCGTATATGATCGATCAAAACAGCCAAATACATGCACTTAGAATTATTTGCAGTAAAAATCGAGTCTTCACGAAGATCAGGGAACATTTAGGTCCTTCAGAACTTAAACTAACAGTTAAAATTTCAATAGATATATTGATAAATACTCATGCTTGTTTTTGTGAAACATACGGTATTTAATAACAATTGTCTACAGCGAGGAATTTAAGCATAGTACTTTTGAAATGAATGTGTGTATATTTCCTGAGAATGCTTCACATGGCATGTATACATGATGCAATGTAAGCTTAGGTTTGATTTTACTTGATGAAGACTTGGTTGCTTAGTGTTATAACAGCGAATCTCAAAACAGCAAACGGTAAAAGGCGAATATAAGAAACATCGAAATTTCAAAAAAGCGAAACATATAAATACCGTACCATGCAATGCTCGAGTGTTGTGCAGAACTAGGTACATACTCGTATTAACATTTCATCTCAACATTTTAATAAGGCCATGTTTCCTTTAGTCTACATGTAGTTGTTGAATTTTTATGCAAATGTGTTTGCTTTAAGGGAGCAGTAATGCAAAAATTGTACCCTTAAAATAATCCTGTAGCAAAATGAAATAAGATCGACAAGGTCAAAAACTAGGTTGAGTGAACCAAAACTCCAAAGTGAGTAAAAGAGGAAGTTTGAAAAACACAAACTAATCAATAAAGATAAAGAATACCTATCTGCTAATGCAACCAAATGATTCAGGCAAATTTGTTGTGTTTTGTAAGTCAAATGCGTGTGCATGGCAGGCTCTTTTCCATAATTGAATGAGCATTTAGTTAAATTTTCGGTACAATCATTTCTAGGTGGCAAGTCAGAATCAAGGCTCAATAATGATAGAAAATAGGCTACTGCAATTTTAAAGAGCAATAGGCCTATGCCGAGGATAGAAAAGAAACGTCATTAAAGTTACAACACGCAGTCGATGATTTTCTTCAAGGACTCCCATTCCGCATCTCTGAAGTCAAATGCGGTCTTTGGATCGTTGAATGCTGTGCAGAAGTTCCACTGAGATGGAGATATTGGACTTCAATCATTCTATACGAACAAGAGAAACATATTAATCAGGAGCCTATCCTGTGGGGGCTGTGGGGATTTTGTGAGGATACCCACAGGTTTTTCTGTGGGTATGGGTTGGGTTGGTGATTCAAATATCAATCCCCACGGCAACCCTGCAAATCAGTCACAATGTGGAAGGCGATGACAAATTTTATTTATGCAAGATATCACAAACTGCTCCATTGATTCCTAAAATCTGCCCGACTTGGTTTGGAAGAATGCTATGATGATCATCAGTAACTTAAGTCACAATAACTTTGATAGAATAATTTCGAATTTTGATAGAATTTGTAGTGATATGAAATAAGTGTTTTCATTATAAGAACAGTAATTTACTAATCACCACCGTTCTGGAAATTCCATGAATAGGAAGTTATGGCCTCCTATACATGCATAAAAGTTGATCAAAGTCATTGTTCAGAAATAGAGGAATGATTTTCTTTGCGACAAAATGATATTCGTTTATCGTGATAACAAAATTTGAATGGAAGTAAAAGATCAATTCAAAAAGACAGAAAAAGTACATCACAAGTCTATTGACATTCAACTTGATCTAATAATCAATCAAGCATGTATAGAGAACGACACAGTGCCAAGCTACACGAAAAATAACTCAAAAGATAAAAAGATAACAGAACAATTCAGAAGAAACTGATATTGAATGAAATATTATAATTTGGCCGCAGAATTACCTTCGAATTGGAGGATGGCTTTATTCCATGCGCGTTTCAGTGTATTCAGTTCTTGACATTAATTTCAAGATGCTTCTCACAGTTTTAGTTGTAGCGGAAAATGATTTCGGAGGCACTTTACTTTGCAATACGAAATATAACTATGACAGTTGTTAGCTAAATATCATTTGGCGAGATGGAAAGTCTATCAGATGCTGAAACATCAATAAATGAAATGAAATATTTTCACCGGACAGCCCGCCTCTGCATTCAAATAACAGCCAGAAGAGGATAGACCTAAATACATTCCAGAAAAATCTCAAAATTAGGGCTGCACAGACTGGGGAGATGTCTCTGTTCAATTTGGCTTAACAATTATGTTTGTATCATTCTCTGATTTGATCAATATACAATATATTGAAATGTCAAATGTTGAGGTAGCTGAACGTGGCTGTTATTGACAGAAAGGGTAAATTAAGTTGAAATTGTGATAATTCCGGTTGAATGAATACATTCTTCACCTGTTAAGTAAAATATCATAGCCTTTTCGTATACAGTGAACATATTTCACTCATCCCTGTACTCTATCTTCCCTTCTTGGATGCATTCTAGCTAGCTGATGCATTCTAGCTCTTGGATTAGCTAGGTAGTTAGCTAATGAACTAATACATGTACAGTAACCTACTGTCTACGAGGAGTTAAGTGTGTCCTCCGGAGTTGCCCGTCGAGAAAAAATCTCAGGAAGCATTTGTTCAGCGAAATTGCGAAAAACTCTGCAAACGTATTACATAATCGTATCCCATCAAAACACCGAAGACTACATCAAATCCCTATGTGCAAATCACCACGACGCAAAAAAAGTTTCTTTCCTTTCATGACTGTCCTTACGAATTCCGAAATTTTGAGCAAACGTGACACTACATAACTGTCATTCTATTTTATTTTGGTTTGAACTATAATCTATGATTTTCTATGAATGTTTCTTGCAGGTAACGATTATCATTTCATGAATATAAACGCTTTATTATTATTATTATTATATGTAACCCATGAGAAGATATGAAATATGCCTATGCCCATTCTAAGATCCAATACTATAGATCAATAGATCCATTTTTATAATAAACTTAGATATTTCAATGAAACACAAACTCAACAATATCTTAAATATCATAGTGATTTCAGCGGAGAAATACTTGATTTTGAATTGAGCGGAGAAATACAAATGGAAGTATATGATCATGGAAATCTAAGAATTCCACAAGATAGGTCAAATATAGTTTATTCTTTTATGAAATAGGAGAGGAAGAGCACGGTCATCAACTATGCAGTAGTGGACTTTGATGTTTCGCTGCTTAACTTTGACATTGAGGAAAAGCAGTAGAAAAGGTTACAATCAAATAAAAGTCGCGCTTTACTTCAACTGATTCAAGCGATGGCATGAATAATGGAAAGTGGCTGGTGACTACCAGAGTAAGGTATCAAGAGAACTGAATGAGGATTGCCCATCAAAAGATGGAGATGAACTATCTGTTTGACTGCTTCTTCATAGAGCTCAAGAAACAAAATGGCGATCTGTATCCACTTCCTACATGGAAATCTATTATGCTTTCTATAACAATATTATCTCAACTAAACGAAAGGACGATGACCGAAGAGTTCCATCTTGAATTGACGACCACCTCAACAGCACAAAGTAAGTCTTCATCACATTTTTTCTTGCCATTTCAATATCCAAATTCTAAGCTACTGAATGGATTAAAATGAACACGAATTGCATTTGCTCTAATTTATTTACCTACTCATGCTAGAATTTTTTAACCTGCAAATAGTTCATTTTTTGTGACATTTAGAAATTGATATATAGGCCTACATAACAAAACACATGCAAAGTCGCATGATGGCTGGAATGTATTTATGATTCAATGAAATCATTGGCTAACAAACAATAGTGCTTAGTGTATGAGTATCAAGTAACGAAAATGAAATCAGTCATGTAAATATACAAAATATGCATGTATATTTTGTATATGCTGCCCACACAGAGAAAATTGCCTCTTTGTATTTATGTTTCTTTAATAGTCCATAAGTATTTTTCATTCAACACCAAAAGCTTGAGCTATTAAGTATATGGTGTAAATCATTTAAGCAATGCAAACTGGCAACGGAACGTATTCCATCTTCTATTTAGTTGCTTATTATTTCATTCCAAAATACAAATGGTAGGATCAATGGCATCAGATTATGATAGCAAATACTTTAATATATTTCTTTACTTTACTTCATTGACTAAAAAATACCACAAATTTCTTAACAATTCTAATTGTTCTAATTCTTATACAAATATAAGAATTATACAAATATATATACTGTTCTAATTCCAGCTCCTCTTCGAAAGATGGATCAATTGCGGTTGCATCACACAGTTGCTATCAAAAGCAAATTTTCAATGCCGTGGACATACTACAGCAAGCAACAATTTTTTTAAGCAATGAGATCCAAGAGACGTGATGCAGATGACATAGTACTATGCCTTCTTTCCAATGTTATAAACATTACTACTTTGACATATCTATTGTCTTTTGGCCGGAGATTTATATGGTGAGAATTTTAAGTAGATATCAGGGCAATTCATCGTCAGAGTGGGTTACATAATCTATGCAAGGAAGTCTAGGTATCTATGACCTCTTTGATCTGTGACTGAAACTTCCGAGCCGTCAAGCATTATCAGCCCACAATTTAAATTTGATATATCTTCCACTGCAATGATTATCATTCATATCTATGTAGATTGAGATGTAATATTTTTGAATACATTAACATTCCACATTTACACTTGATATCACCATGCTGAACTTATATCTCGAATAGAAAACCAGCAAATAAGTGGACTTGATTTAGATGAAATGAACCTCCTTCAACTTTTGTTAGGGGACACGGAGGATATTATTTTTAACAGATGGACTGGACTACCAACGAATCCTGAATGTATAGAAATTTATGAATTGACAGAAGAGCAACATACAGAGCTTAGAAGAAGAAGCATAATCAACCAACACACACCGACAAACAAGAAACTATGTCAATATGTGAAAAAGCTTTGTAACGACGAAGAATAATCTGCCGGATAATATCGAAAATGTGCCCGAACGATACCTCGAATCCTACCTCCGCCTGTTTTACGCAAGTGAGGAAAAGAGACAATGAACATTATGCCATTGCGTCTCTGGTTTGTATGCGTGCAGGGTTTCATAGGTATCTTTTGGATAATACACAACTTCATCGGACGCCGTAGCGAGAGGTTGTGTCAGCAAGCTCTCTGTTCCTTGTTAGTGTTTTACAGCGTGATTTAACATCGATCTGCTGTGACATTCTTATATCATTCTACTCCTTTTTCGACGACCTGCATGTTTCGACACATTGCATACCGTGACGTTACACGACTGGCAAGTTTTCTTTGAATTTTGAATATCTGCTGCTGACTGACACGACCGACCGCGTGTCTCATCCGTGCTGTGCCTTTGTCCATCCTCCGTCAGTCAAGTCTCGCGATCTCAATTCTGTATTCATCTCGTTCTCGCTTCCACGTCCCCTCATTCTCCTGTGTGATGGCTACGCATTCCTGATATGACGTCATCGCGAATTCAATACTCCCGTGCCAGCTTGCTTAACATGCGAAGTGATTTTCACATCGCTCGCCCGGTCAGAAGAGCGCTATTGTTTCACAGACTTTTGCCCTATCAGTGTCTCAAATCTTTTGTGCGACGCAATCTTCCTAACTGTCAACGTGTTCCTGATCTACCACCTGGTCTCACATCAGTGTCTCCCTTACCTAATGTGACTGCGAGTAATGATACTAATTCTGCCAAACCCCGCAAACAGAATAGACCTCAATTTCCTACTCCTTCATTTTTGTCCTACAATGCCCGATCTCTTTTCAATAAGGTTGACGATCTTAAAATCAGAGTTAATGACTGTAACCCTGATATCATTTGTATTACTGAAACCTGGTTTTACAGTAATATCCACGACAATGCAATATCCATTCCTGGCTATGATATTATTCGACAACATCGAAATGCCAGAGACGGTGGAGTGCCCATTTACTACAGAAATTGCTTTAACCTTTCTGTTGTAAGTGACAAATTGATTGATGACATTAATTCCAAAATACTTGTATGTCACTCTTTTGATTTTTATGTGACGATAGTCGTAATTTATCATCCCTATTGGGGCACCGTCAAGGCCCATGATGTATTTTTATCTTTTCTCCAAAGTATACTAGACATATCTGAATCTAGTAATGTGGTTATTCTGGGAGATATTAATGATCTTCGGCTTGTTTTTGACAGCTTTTTGTTGTACAACAATATGTCTCAGCTTGTTCAGCTGCCTACTAGAGGCCAGCATGTTCTTGACATTTTTGCTTTGACTCATCCTTACAAGTTTGAAACCCCCTCTCTGATCCCACCTCTTGGTCGCTCAGACCATAAAGGTATTTTTGTAAAACCTTCTGTTTGTAAGCCTCCCATTGTCACAAAAGTCAAGGTTCGATCATTTTCGCCGTCCTCCTATGCCCAATGCTGTCAAATTTTATCCTTAGTTGATTGGGAGAATTATTTTCTTTTCATTGATGATGTCAATATTTTAGCTGATGAACTTCAGAACTTTTTTCGGGTTTTGTACGTCACCTACTTCCCGATAAAAACTGTTAGGATGCGCAGTACTGATCCTCCTTGGATCACTCCCTCTCTTAAAGTCCTCTCTGATCGTAGGGACAGAGTCCTCACTAATGGGAACACAGGCAAATATTTGTCTCTAAGAGAGCAATTTAGCATGCCAAAGCCAAGTCGAGTTATTTCTCTGGTATTTCTTCCTCTACTGAGTCCATGTGGAAATCAATAAATGCCCAAATCGGTTCGAGGAATTTCCGGTCTACTCTTCATACTGCTAATGACGTTTATGACCTAAATGACAGGTTTCATGCCACATTCTCTTCGCCGGATATTCACCATTTTTCTTCCGATGATCAATCTTACTCTTCCAGCTGGAATTTGATTTCTGTTACCGAGCATGACATTATTCGTCATATTAAGAAATGTAAATCCAATTCTGAGGGACATGATGGTGTTCCAGCTGTGTTTTTCCGTTCTGTCGCTGATTTTGTCGCTTTTCCTCTCAGCATCCTTTTTACTAGATGTCTGCAGTCCGGGATATTCCCTGACATTTGGAAATGCGCTAATATTCTCCCACATCCCAAGAAAGGAAGCTCAGACTTTAGGCCAATTTCTATTCTTCCCTTTCTAAGCAAAGTTCTTCAAAGATTATTCAGAGATTTGGCCATTTTGCCATCGTTGTGCAAGAGAATCCATCCTAGACAGTTCGGATTTTTGCCGTATGGTTTTGGTGGCTGTACTAGTGTCTTACAGCATGTCACTTCGAATTCTCACTGCTCAGTTTCTCTCTTTGCTGTCGATTTCAGAAAAGCTTTAGACAAAATTAGTCATTGTAAACTTTTGGAAAGCCTTCGTGATAACTTTTGCTGTTCTCCCGTCGTCCTTAATCGCATCAAAAGCTTCTTGGTCAATCGCAAGCAGCGCGTTGTTTCGAATGAAATTATTGCGCCATGGCGTTCGATTTCTAGTGGAGTTCCTCAAGGTTCAATTTTAGGACCTTTGCTTTTTTCCTTGTTTATGGACGATTTGCCAGTTCTTGAGGGAACAAAAGTCATTGTATACGCCGATGATGTTACTTTGATTCATTTTGACGGGTGCGGTGCTGATTTTCAGACAAATGTAAATGTCTTTTTCTCTTGGGCTTCTGACAAGAGTCTGTATGTTAACATAGATAAAACGAAATGCATGAAGCTGTCTAGAAGCAGGATTGATTTTCCCGCTCTAAATGTTTGTATTAATGACAAGATGATCAATGAAGTTGACTCTTTGATGGTTTTTCGGTGTTCATTTTTCTTCCGATCTGCTATGGGACATCAATTTAAGCATCTCTATAACAAATGCTGCCATGTCCTTTGTAAAGCGTTTACGTGGTAATGGCAATAATGGAGATGTCATTTGGAAGACCTTTGTGAGTCTTGTCTTGTGTCACATTACATTCTGTTGGCCGGTCATCTGCGACTTAAATGCTAATTATTTTAGAAATTTGAACAACTGTATCGTCTTGCGATCCGCTGGGCCAATGTTAGTCGTAAGCCTTCTCTTCGTCTTGTTCTTGATAAATGTTGTATTAAATTGATCAAGAAGATCAGTAATAATGTCAGTTTACACCCACTGTCTGAATTCTTTTCCTTGAGAGAAACATCACACAATGTTCGTCATGCCAGAGTGAAACGATCGTCTGCCCTGTATAATAGATCGTTTGTTAAATTTTCTGTATATTCATGAATGCAAATTGTGCCATCTTGTCATGCCGCTCTTGTATTTGACAACAATAAAGCATTATTATTATAATAGACGTTTAGAATTGATCAATAACCCATCCTTTCATGAATTTGACAGCAATGAAATTTTTCCAAATTACCTGGTGAAAATCTGCTACCGAAACCAAAGGTCAATGGCACTGAGTGATGGAACCATTAGGAAAAAACTCTCTCAGTAATGCATGCATGATGAAAAATATCTGAAACAGCTGATCTCAAGTCTGTCTACGAATCACTGCATTCGTTCAACGACAGTAACGACTCTAAAAGAAGCAGGATTCAGTGATCAAGCCGTTATGGCGGTTACAGGGCATAAGTGTCACTCAAGTGTACAGCGGTATGACAAAAGCGCATCGAATGAAATGCCACTGAAAAAAGAAATTATCACAAGCGCTATTCCATGGATTGGGTATGAAAAAGAAAGAAGATACGAATCAAACATCAATTTTTATTCAACATGATGAATTGTCATTATCAGGAGGGTCATTGTTTAGCAATTATGAAGCAAATATATTTACTGGGTTGCCATAAAACGGTGGAAATTTGCGCTAATGGGGACAGGAATCTCGTTTAGCTTTCATTAATGTATTGGGTGGGAGTGGGGACTGTTTACATTGTTGCAAAAGCAAAACATTTTGGCTTTGTAAGACTACATGGATATAATAGTATTTATAACAAGAATAGCACGCATACTCTGTTTATCTATAATGATATAGAAATCTACTCTTATAGACAATGTGTAGTTTTCCGGGGCGTCAATGAATTTGCGAGCATTATAAAAGAAATCAGACCACAAAAATATGGCATACAATGACGCTTTCTAGACCTCCTTGGTTATCAGTCATTGAAATGACAGCTCAAGGTCACCAAATATTGTACATCCTCAAGAACAGATCATTCATTACGTTTCACATCCCAGTCAACCCGTACATGTATAATACACGTGTATTTTTGGTGTAAATGAAAATACACCACTTTTACACGTAATACAGTGTAATCTTTGCATATGAATACACGTGTACAAATACACCACTTTTACACGTGTAATACACGTGTTATTGCTTATGACTTGTTGCAAAGGTTGATTTTAAAATTTCAATTTTATACTAATGCCAGAGTCCATGAATCTCAAGTCACTGCAGCTAGCAACATGACATCCATATAAACGATTGCTACCACATAAAAATAATGCCAAAATTTGCACTATCACAACGATTTTGGCTATTGATTTGTTAATCTCTAAATTCACAGAATACATATCCAAATAATTCACTACATGATATTCACTACAATCGAGTCTCACTTACATTTATATCTTTCTGGAAAGCTGTTAATCGCATACCATGTGATATGTCTCACCATTAACATGGCAAGGTCAGAACTTATAAATGAATGTGATCTTTTAGGATTGAATGCTTTTTGTAGTGAACACGAGATTAATTATTTGATATTACAAGTGATTTGAAAGAGTTTAATGAATTAAGCTGATGATTTAAAATCAATAACGCCGGTTGATACAAGCCACAATTCACAAAATGTACCAGAATTTTTTTCTTATTACAGGTTTATATTTGATAAGTTTACAAGTTATATTTTGTTTGTAAATTCAAAATCACCTGGGACGGAGCAGGCTGATTGATTTTCTGAATCTGATTATCAATGACGCATCAAGTGAAGAAATATTTTCACCCCGTAATGGCTACTTATCATTTCTGTTTTATAACTATTTGTTTAATCTATTATGTTTCAAAAACACCAAGTTCATGTTGTAAATCGCTGCTTTGCTTTCAAAATCGTTTGATAGTCTTTTCAAGTTCTTTGCAGAACCCAACCCCATTGTTCAAACAACTTATATGCAACTGAATGCGATGAAGCCGGAGATTTTCAGCTAGCCTCCGATCCTCCTGCCTAGGAGATCATGCGTTTTTTTACATGTTCATATTAGCCGGAAACTCAGTCGCCCCAGCTGATAGCTAGAAGGTAGGCCTATCTCCACGAATTGGCAGAAGCCATAATTGATTTTCCGGATAGAATTTTAACAGAGACATCGGTTTCGGATGCTGCTGCTGAGAACGCTAAGTTATTTAAATACATTTCATTTCGAACCTTTCCTGAAACAGATCAATAAAAACGAGTTTCAAGACCACAGGAAGAAGACCTTTGACTAAGAACCAACCTGTCCACAAAAGCAAAACATACCTTAATTGTCCTTAATTAGTTATCATTATTTAATTCCTTACTTTTACTGAAGATAATTCATTCACACGTAGCTATCCTATTGTATCACTCTCTGATTTAGATGGGAGATGATTTAGAAGAGACGTGGAAAAATTTATCTAAGTATGAGATTTCTAAAATATGAATTGATCTAGATATGAATTTCAAAACATTTAATAAACAAAACATAAAATTAATGTAGAAATGATTCACACGATGTAACTTGGACAATTGCACTAATGAAACGATAGGAGCAACTGAAGTTTGGATCCATAATTAGGGAATTATATCTAACACTGATGACGGATTATATCAGTCAAGTGATAAGCCTTTTCATTCTTATTGTGCATTACAAATTATTAGTTTGATTGATTTCTAATTTTGTCATTCTAAATTTCTGCAGTTTCGTTGTGTAACTGATGCATCAGATTTCAAAAAGTGAGCATCTAGTGAATCCTATCGTTGCTTCAAATTGAATTTAAGTAATTAATTAATTAATAAATTATTGTATTGAATTAAATTAATTACCGATTACATGCAGAGCTTTTGTCACAATCTTTAATGATAAAAATTTCTTTCTCACGTAAATGATAGATATTTATAACTTTATTTTCAATTTATTTCCAGTATTGCTTGCCACCTGGATGAATTTTCATAACATTTTTTCAACTCCTGATTGGAAATTTGGATTTACGAACTGTGGAATAAAGCTACTTATGAAGTTGTCAGACGTCATTGAAGTAGATGAGATGGTTTTGGCTAGATATGGAATATTTGTGAATTCCTGTGATTTACAGTTTCTAATGTGATTGTCTTTTACTCCAAAAAATAGTGCTTCTACTTATTCGGTGTCATAAACTTTCCTGTTATGGGCTATAGATTTCACATTTGACCGACCATTTAAAGCGATTTATGTGTGTTATACATGCTTAGAGCGAATAGTCAAGAAAAACCTAACTGTTCGGAATAGCTAGGCGGTAATATGATGAAGATATGAATTCAGAATAAATTTTTAAGCAATCTAGAGGTTGGGTATGTTCGAAACAACAAAAGGATGAGACGCTAAAATAAGCTAGCATTAAATTTTAAGTCGTGTAAATGGAGTGTAAATTTGGTGTATTTGTACACGTGTAATACACGTGAACTGGTTGACTGGTTGACTGCCTACATTGTTGCAAAAGTAAAACATTTTGGCTATGTAAGACTACATGGATATAATAGTATATAACAAGAATAACACGCATACTCTATTTATCTATAATGATATAGAAATCTACTCTTATAGACAATGTGTAGTTTTCCGGGGCGTCAATGAATTTGCGAGCATTATAAAAGAAATTAGACCACAAAAACATGGCATACAATGACGCTTTTTAGATCTCCTTGGTTATCAGTCATTGAAATGACAGCTCAAGGTTGCAGTCACCAAATATTGTACATCCTCAAGAACAGATCATTCATTACGTTTCACATGGCATTTAATGCGTGGGCGTGGGAATGGGCCTACTAGTGTTTGACGTCATTTGAAGTTGATAGAGTCCTAACAAGCAAACCGATGAGACATTAATTTCCATTTGATGTATACGTTAAGTGCAATAAAAATCTAATCCCAAATAGTCGAGATCTCGGCAGTGTAATCTCGAGATCTCGAACGGCTAAAAGATGGTCGAGATCTCACGATCTCAAGATTGAATTCACTTTACACAAATCTGCTCGACATATGCTGTGAAACAATATTCAGTTAGCAATTAAAAGAAAAATTATCGAAACGTATTCGGAATCTATTCCACTTGGAAAATAGTCAAGAGCTACTTAATTACTTGGAATGTCCAACAACGTATTAAAACAATTACATGTAACCCGCGATCCTGTGAGGAAAATGCCGGGATCCCGGGATTGCAATATTGTTCAATTTCCTCTACTGAGTGAGTGCGTGCTTCCGACTTCATGGGTACCAAATTTCTGTAAAAATGCATTGACAAGCATTTTGATAGAATAAAAGAAACTGAATTTGAGCATTGAGATAGTGCAAAATCGGGACACTTTCCGAACGCCGAGACAAATGCGCCCAAACCGGGAAGTCTGGTCACACTGATCTGCACAGAGTTTCAGGCATCAGGCTATTTTTATACAAACTGGCTACGATTTCTTGGAACTCAATGCATTTCCAAGAATTCATGCCTATCAGCTACAATCATAACAACCATATCAAAGTAGTATCACAATAGCTATCAGTATGTACATACCATCTACCTGTTGATAATGTAATGTCAAGCATCCTCTCCAATATCCGAGAATAAAGTATGCATTTCAGATGACATGTGCGTGGATGAATTCTCGGAACTATTGTATCAATTTCTAAGAAAAATCATTCCATTCAATAAGCAATGAGTCATACTACCGGCAGACACATATAAAGGACAATATTACTAATCAGCCAACGCTTTTGAATGCATTTGACTAGTCATCGTAAAATGAAGAACTGTGAATTCGGCTTCCTCCTGCTTGTGCTGTTATTTTGTGTGACAGGTAAGGAAAAGATATCATAAGTCATACGAGCGTAACACATTCACAGAATAATAAGTGCACGCATCACTTTGGTAAAAGGACAGTTATCTAGGTTCGCACGCTAGTGAATTCAATCTCGATTTCCCGAAGTTAACATTTTCCACGTACCGAGATCTGTGTCAATTACTCAGAATGTGTAAATAATTGCATGTAACCACTTGCAGTAGATTAGTCTAATTGTAGGCCTAATTGCATTTTCATGGTTATACCTCTGATTGAAACTACAAACCTGAATTCATTAATACTGCTTGCCGTAAGGTGCAGACCATGACTTCGCAGCTGAGAATGGCTTTCTGCATTAGCGAAGTTATTTGGGCTCCTTTCCCAGGCCAACTTGACATAGATTATCGAACTGCTAATGGGAATAGAGATTTCAATTCCTTCTGTGCAAAAATCAAACATTTTCTGAATTTTTCCACCATGCGACACTTTCGGGTTTACGATTGGCTCTCAAGAAGGGTGAGCGAGTAAAAATGTTAAGAGCATCGCGCTCGTGCCGCATAATTGGAGCCAGAATATGACAGTTTGTAGATACAATACATGACCTCAAGAGTAGGGATTGCAATCCCAGGATCACGGAATTCCGGGATCCCGGGATTAGAGGGTGCGTGATCCCGGGATTGAAATTATGATTTATTGGCCAGATTTCAGAATTCTTCAGAGCTGCTAGGTTTTTATAGCGCATTTCAGTTTGATCTGTGAGACTATATTTGGGTATTGAATTGGATTTGTTAGAATCATAACAAAAATTTCTAAAAATCTAAATTAATTTGCTAGAATTCTCATAGCAGTTCTCAATTTGATGTGCTATTGTACTGTAATGGTTATTTTGCTGATTTTTATAAACATATTCATAAATACATGTTTACTATTCGTAATCATACATCGTTCTTGATGGTAATAACTATACAATTTATTATGTCTTGTAGCCTAAATCTATCTGCACGAAGATCGCAAATAGACCTAGCTACATGTAAGCCCCAGATTACTTAGCATGAAAGTATAAAGTGACAAAATCAAAATTGTCAATGTGTTAACTCATATGCAATCTACCATCCAGCTCCTGTGAAACTCTGTGATGATCGAAAAAACGCACTTGTAGGTCTTAGATTGAGTGCCTTCAGTAAGATTACTCTAAATTTAACTAGAACTATAATCATCAGTAACAAACCGCCATATAATGTAGCATATATATGTAGTCTACATGTACATGTGCGTACATGTGGCTTTTGTAATTAATTTGATGAATCCCGGGATAAATCCTCGATAACCGGGATTTGGAAAATCGGGGTCGGGATTGCAATCCCTACTCAAGAGGCCCCGTGGGTGACAGTGACCGATTTAATTTCGTAATTCCGTCTATATTCAGAGTTGCAGAAATGTTTCATTTACGATGAATCAGGATGAACGATCCTCATCTGCGTGAATGCGATAAGAATGATGCTTCTCCAAATTTTATTCACTGCTTTATGGTTACTGCTCACTTTCATTAGGTAGATATTTGTCATTAACTAAGATGTGGACTATTTTAATTTTTACTAAGCTTGACAAGCAGGGGTCATCAAAAATTGATTGCAATTAAATTGCTCAGTCCAATCAATTAATTGTAATTGAAAGTTTCACCAATCAATTAATTGGCATTGGACTCCTGCCTGGGCAATCAATTAATTGGTAATCGGAATTACAGACAATCAATTAATTGATATTGAAATGTATCCAATCAATTAATTGATAATTGAATTTATCAATTAACAGATCGATAATTATTAATTAGTGAATGGAAAAACAGGTAGGCCTATATTTTTATAAAATAGAGTTAGCCTAGAATAATTGTATTTATATTGGAACTCGATTCAATCAGTTAAAATGCCGGTATTAATATTGTATGATCATCGTGCATCCCCATAGTTTTGATGTTCACTGATTTTACTGATTCAGATTTCAATAATTATCATCGTTTTATGAACTCTCAGCTTAATACTAGGCTACTTTATGAACATAATTTCAAATATCATGGATAATGACTTTCGAAGCTTGACAAGTAAGGGCAATCATGTTGAAGAATATACAGTAGATCAGAGAGTTGAGAGGTGTCAGATTGAGTCAGCAGAATGAATTTTGTATAGTGGATGCGCAGGAAGAAGCGAAAATCTTAGGTGAATTGTAATGCTATATATTACAATGGAGTGAAACTTGATAAAATAATTGAACCAATTAATTGATTATGAATCAATCAATCAATTGATATTGGGACATACAGCAATCAATTAATTGATATTGAGTTGAATACAATTAATTAATTGACAAATGAAATTCAGTGCAATCAATTCATTGAAATCAATTAATTGAGGTTCAATTAAGTTTTGATGACCCCTGTTGACAAGTTAAGAGAAATCCACGTTTGATTGGGAAAGCGTAAAAACTAGAAAGCTAATTGACTAGGTCAGTACATGAAATTCATGAGAGCATGTTTTATAATGCCATGACATTAATGAATTCGCTAGCAAAATTGTTGTCACACATAGATTTCGGTAGGTACCGTACATGAAACCCCAATTGTTTCTCTTCCTTCGCTGATTAAAATTTGCAATCATGTCGCAGTGAAGTCTTTTAGCGCATAATAAACATAAAGCTTTATTCAGTCAGTCCATACTTCTTGTATGGAAGAAAATGATTTCCATCGAAAGTTTAGGGACCTAGAAGTTACTACCTTGCACGTTTACACACAGCAGTAACTTTTTGTCGATATTTTTCGTCACTTTGATCTAAATATCATTCGTGATGCACGGGACCAACTATCTTCTGAAAAAAATGGTCTCTTTGAAATATATCGCCGCGCAAAATATGATGAAAATTCACTTTAAATTCAAATGTTCGAATGAATGTGTTTGAAGTTAGCGCAACCACTCTGCGCAGCTATGGCGACTGTGTCACTGCCAAAAATTGCCTCATTTACAATTCGGGGTCGCTGATGATGTGTCTCTACTTAGTTTCATGAATTTCGGCCTGCTTTAGCCATAACGCACAATTGAAAGATCAAATTGGTTGCGTTGTGAAGCTAGGGGAACTAATTTTCCCGAGCTTTATAATAACAGCTCACCAAGCAAGGAACCCATACCAGCGGTGAAGTGCCCATTCATAGCTAGGTGTCACATAAAAATACTAAACATCTTCACACAAAAAATCAAATTTCTAAGTCAATTTTTATGAAGGTGTGAAGAACAAGAGCAGCTAGTGATCAAAGATAAATTACTGATAAATCAATACTGCAGAAGTCGTTCCGCATCACGTAAATGGCACCAGCGAGTGACGCAGGTCAATATCTATTAGAGCCAGTCGAATTGCAGTTGTACAATCGCTATAGAAGAGAATAGCATCCTTCAAATGCTTAAGTTTCTACAAGAAATACACACCCAGTGCAACCAGTTTTTGTATTTCTAGCATACCAGTCCTGAAATTCACACTAGTTATTCAGCTTGACAAATGATTGCCTGTGTAGACATGTGTTTTTGAAGAATGTTATTTTCTGATTAGCTACAAACGTTTGGTCGATTCTTATGAATATTGATGGTCGATGGTCGATCAAACTCGCTGGTGTGATTTATATGATGTGAAACGGATTCTGAAGGAAGTAATGGCAATATGAAAAGTGGCTGAGCTGATTAAGTTGTGCTGTATTTGAGTTTAGCAGATGAAGGCGGCCGCATTTCGCAAAGGTGGTGTTGTGGCGTATAATCAGCGACCTCAAACTGTATAAGAAACATGCATTTTGGGTCACGCCCTAAACACAAAATGTTCATGGTAACTGTTCATTTTTTATAGAAACTGAGGCACGTGTTTTTGAAGGATGCTATTTTCTTTTTAACCTGCGAATATTTGCAATGTTTTCTTTTTGATTCTCATAAATATTGAAGACATTTCGTACAACTGATATGGGTAAATCCAATTTAATCCACAACATTTGACGAAAATGTGTCTTTGATTTGTAAAATCCATATTTCTGAACAGATTTCAATAGTTATTTTAATCGAACCGTCAAGATCTCATATATTATGGCATGGTTTTTAAAAAGTCACAAAGACAAGACTTTCTTCACAAGTTGCCGTTTTTTTGCTGAAAAGAGACCAAAAAAGTCTGTCCAAAGTTACAGTATTCTCACTTCACTGATTTTCGATCAGTTACATTCAAATACACCCACATCAGTTACATTCAAATACACCCACTAATATTTATATCATCTGAAAGAGGATGATCAGCTCTTTAAGACAGTCTAATTTTAAATATTGCAATTAATATTATTCATTGAATTTTCACTGGGTTTCCATTGTCCAATGAAAAAAATGTCCTCTGACCGAGACGTTTTCTGTCCTCTGACCGAGGTACCTTTTCTCGAAGAATATTGATTTTTCCATCAAACGTTTTGCTCCAAACGAATCCTATAGTGTGCTAGTTTATAAATCTGTAAAGAAAATTCAGCTTGGTGACGTTACAAGTGAGCAATATTGATTTAAAAATATTTTTATCCGTTTTTTCGACCAGAGTATTTGAATATTCCCAAAAATTTCATATGGATGCTGAAACCAGAAATTTTGTCAGGAATCGATGAAATTTCGCGGCATAGGAGGGATCCATGCTCTTAACATCTATGCAAAAGAAATTTTTCATTTATATTAATTAACCCTCTCAAAATCTCCAAAAACCACGAAAATGTCCTCTGACCGAGACCCTAAAAAATCTCGGTCAGAGGACAACGTTAAAATTGAAGATCTCGGTCAGAGTAAAAGGGTCTCGGTCAAAAGACATGTCAATGTATGCAATTACATTTAGATAACTTCGTCTTACGCATTCAAGTATTCGCTCTAACTTCCCAGTCTCATGAACCCAAATGGAGAAGCCGAAGAGTTTCCTGTTCGACATCTATCTGACCGAGATGTAGAAGAAAATGGCATTTTGAAAGTGCTAGATTTCCATGGAAAGTTTTTATTTGGTGTGGTCGCCACTAAGATTTTCGTGTTCAGCGTAAAAAATGAGCATATATGCAAATTTTCAACAGAAATCTGAGACCCAAAGTTGAAAAGACAGAAATGTTGTGGAATAAATTGGATTTAACCATATGTGACACATAACCAGTGGCTCCATATGGTGCAAGAATACTAATAGCCTAAGTAGTAAGAATATGCCTAGCTCAAAATGTGCTAGAGTTATTGTACCTTCACTCGCTCATCATTTGTCACAAATTTAGACTAATTTATGAAAATTTTGACTGTAAATCAATTGTTGTCTCAAATGTGAATGTCCTTATGAGTACAGAATCAGATTTATAAGATTGATTTGCGCTAAGAATGCAATTGAATCAATTAAGAATATCAATAAATGTCAATTTTCTTTTGATTAGTTCGATAGATTTTTCAGTTGATTTGATTTAAGTATTCTCCTTAGGTTCTTTAAACCTATCTGACCTGGGCTTTTTTAACTGTCTCAGCCTGGGGAGGGGCCGATTCGGCCCCCCCCTCAGATTTCCTAAACTAAATGCTCAAATTTAATGAAATTACACGCATACTATATTTTGGGCATGATCTTTTCAGTGGTGGAGTCGGTTTTTCAAAACTTTAATTTCTCTATGCTATAAATAGCAATTAAAAATTTGAAAGTGCATTTTTTACAAATTTTAGATACTTTTTATTGTTGCAAAACCAATCGCTTCGGAATGTTGAAAATACTAAAACATAACGCGAAAGTGTTCTATCTGGCATGTTTCTTGCTATATCAATGCTAATTTATTGCTTTGATTCATACATGTATAATAATGCTGTATGAATAGTATTTCAAATTTCAAACATTGAAACAGTGAAAAGTCTTTTTTTTCATGTGCGAGAATTTCATTCCAAATTGGCTATCTATCATTAGCTAGAATATATTATCACAAAGAAACCTAAATGAAGACAAATACGCAATTATTACAATGATTCGTTTTTCCAAAAGTTTCATTATTCGTGTAAAAAATGAGAAAATGTTCATTATTCTACTATTTATTCATGAGTAGTATATGGAGGATGTAAGACTAAAAAGCATTCAAATACTATCCCAATATCATATTATAAAAAGCATTGATGTTATCAAAATCATTAATTTGTGTCTATTATGCAACACTACATTAATTTATTCGAGAAAAAGTTTGAAATGAGAGCAGAAAGTAAATTCCAACGATTTTTAGGCGTCGTAACTAGTTTTCATTTAGCTCGTACGGCCAAAATATTTGGCCAAAATTAAATCTTTCACTCCCAAAAGATGCGCAATTAAAAGTTAGGAAAAGTCACGGAAGGTAGACTTCTCACACAAAGACGTTCAGCTGTGGGATTAAAAAGTATCTAGGGCGGGGCCGAATCGGCCCCTCCCCAGGCCAGATAGGGTTAACAAACTAAGCTTAGCATGAATAAAATTTAATTGCATTTTTTAGCAATGCGACAAATCAATTTTATTTTTCAAAAATCTGAAGCAATTTTCCATGCTATTAACATTCCATTTAAAATTTATGTAGTGATTTTACTTGCGCATCACACCCAGCAGCAGATTATTAACCCATTAGTGTAGATTTTTCCACCACGTCAAGTTTTATCAGTTTATATAAGTTTCAAGCACAATATAGAAGCAGATAAACATTATATACACGCATTCATGCTATGGCATGAATAACGCTTACAGCTTGAATGATAATTTTATTATTTTGTGACAGCGTACGATTCTAAAATACGTAAGTCAAATTTTGTTTTTTATGTTTGATACACAAATCATCCTGATATGCCAGTAACCGTCTGCCAATAATATACTTCTGCCAATAATTTGCATTATATTTCTAGATAAGTGAATTCAATTTCTGCTGAGCATGATATCCATTCATTTATCATGTCCGATTTCTAGATACTCCTTCTCAATCTGTTATTCATAGAACAAAGATGCATTCATAGTACATTCAATATCGTTATTCTGAGATTCAAATTCTGGAAGATTTCGTGTGGAGCTTCTGGATATTGTCACCTTCATCTCACTCTTTCGTCTAACCGGGAGTGCGTCTGGCATTATACTCACTCGTATGTCCTATATTAACACGCGGAATGACGATACATGTGATGACACCAGACTTAAAAAATGCATGAGTACAGCGCAAACTGCTCGAGATTGCCTGATAGCGGCTTGACAATCCGAGTCAGACTACTTGCAGCATGCAGATCAGTTAGGCATTCACAAGCAGAATGCAAGAAGCATGATAGCCAATTTTTGAAAGACTGAAAGCGACCACCTGATAAGCACGTACTTATACAAAGGTGAGTGAATCGATGGTAGCCGGATTGGTGAGATGAGTGGAAGAGAAGTTTATCATCACCTTGTTGGAGATCAAAGAGAAAGTGCAGCAAGAGTTTTCACCAAGCCCATCTATCTGCGTCCAAGCCACAAGTCGAGGCTTGGAGGGGAAACTTGTTATCAAGAAGCAGTTAAGATCGGCACCTATCCAATGGAAAGAGCCGAATATCAAACAACAAGGCAAGGCCTTTATACAATGGCTTGTATACAGTGACATGCACACATTAGTCTTCCAAGATGACTGGGTAAACACGTGGACATTGTTCATTCAGCATTATTAAAGGCGGAATTATGACCAATAGTTTCTGACATTTCTCTGAAATCAGTGAATTTCTCTTTGAAGAAGAATTTACGACGCTTATTGACAAGGCATTATCGCAGCCTGAAGCGGATTTACACTATGACGCTATGTCGAGAGGGATCGTGCAAATCCTAGTATCCAAAGACAGCTAAGTGACCATGAAATAGCAAAAACACTGGGACAATCTGGAAAATCATCTTCCATTGAACTTTTCTTGTCTTTCAGATTTTCATCCTACTTTTAGGGATGAATGTTGTCATTCTCGAATAAAATGTCTCTGCGCAACATAGTCATCTTATATTAATCAGAAATAGGAAATAAGTATGACGAAAATGAATGCACTAAAATCTATGAAAGTTGCCACAACATAGGTATAGGTATATGGATAGGAAAAAGTCAAAAGAAACTGAATTCACTTATTCAAAAATAGAATGCAAAAAGGTATATATAGTACTATATTTGATTGATTATGTATGTTTCCTTCTACTCGAAGTGTCAATGGCAAAATAAAATTGCATAACAGTGAAATATAGATTGATTAGTCAGAGGTAGAAAAATCTACCATTCGTCACTTGCAACACAAACGCAGTATCCATTGTTCGATCTAAAGAGACTGAATTCGCTATTGTCAGCTACTCGTAGCACAATGCAGACAGCTGCAGAAAGTGTGAGAATTTTGTCATGGCATTAGATATCTACAAATTTCAATTTTCAAGCGATAGTCTTCCGGCACTTTATTCATATTCTGTGCCATGATGAGGTGAACCCAACAAACAAGTGAAGGAAATGACGCTACCCAGTGGACGGACAGCAAAAATGTCATCGTGGTGTCCAATACACTTTCTGCGAATCTACCGAAAACAGTACGACGCTCACGCCATGGCTGAACGAAGATTTGCCCGAAAGTTCACCACCACTCAAAATTCTTTCATGAGTACCTTCCAACAACTCATCTAAGTACTCTAAGACTTTTTTCAAAAAATCGTGGTAACCGTTTTCAAATGATAGCCTTTTTTCAAAATGGCCGCGAAAAATAGGAAAGATGGCATGCCGAATGAAATTGATTTAAGAAGAAATTGTCTGACATGAAAAATTCCTATAAACTTTGTGTCCTACAGTGCATGCTAGAGTTTTAGGACGTATTTCTAGATAATTGTGGCTACCTTGCTTGTTATTGTGAGAAGTTATGGCAATTGAAAGCACTATACAAAAAACTTAGTCGAAAATATACGCTGCTTCTTCAACCGCTTTCAATTGAATATTTCGGACCCCAATTCAATATTTCAAAAAAGAGAATGTGTTATCTACATCAAACATGTGATTTATTGATTGAACATACACTATCTGCAATAACTCGGAACATGCAGAATCATGTACTCAAAAGTACTTAGGAATCTGGCACCATAAGCATTAACTCATAAATGTAAAAATGCAAAAATTCAAAAAGCACTACAAAATCCGAAACTGTTACGACATGGGAAAAATTGGTGCTTAGGATGGGCAAACATAATGCTAGTTAAGGTTAAATTCTACGAACTTGTTATTGCAAATGTCTACCATTGTGTTCTAGGACACTTCGCAGAAGTCGCTCAGAGCAGTTCGTGTGGCTGATGGGAGCTTTGTGTTTGTACCATGTTTTGTTGAAATCGCTGTGAACTGTTTCATTTACTGTTCACTCCACTTAGGTACTTATAATCCTGTGCGCTTCCGGCGACAGAACTCTAGGACATGAAACAACAACACATGAATCTTGGGAGTGATGCGTACTGGTAGATCTGGTAGACTGTTTCGTCACTGTACTTGGGATCTAATTGAGTGCGAAAGCATGCACTCACAACCCTACGAAAAATGGGGAGAACCTTCAAAAAGGTATGCACTCTAAAGGACAAAGTGTTTGCAGAATGTCCATGTTCGATAGAAGAGCATGGCACGCATTTCCACAGAATGTACCGCCGTGAATTCCGTCACGTTCCACGTGGCATCTCTTGGCCCACTCTTCGCCAACACTAGACCACCTTTTCTTGATTTCGTTAAAGAGGGTGTTTACAACACCCACTATCAGATGCAATTCAGGGGGAGGTAAGATGTCAATCATTTCAAGGTCAGGATCTCCTTTAATAACTGGTGCCATTTCCATACTTTTTCGCGCATTTTGGATATGCGTCGGCATCATACCAGGCCCAGAATGTTTCGGAGATGTTTCCTGAAGGTCTGCTCCTGCATTTACGATGCAGGTTTGGTTGAGCAATGTCGCACCAGCAACAGGGTTGCGATGATCCGTGGGCCATCATTCCGAAAAGGGTATTGTCAAGTTTCAGGTCAGTAACAATTACTTTCGATGCCATTTTAGTTGGTTCAGTCAGTTGTATAAGTCTCCATAGTCGTAGAATGTTACTGCAGTTCTCTCGCGTTTCTGGAACAATCGATATAATCAGGATCCTTTTGACACCAGTATCTTTTTGCTCTTCTTCAAGCAAATTAGACACACAACTGTTCTGGCCTCATCATGAGTTCTTGCTTTCTGGAGTTGTGCCATTTTTGAAATGAATATCACTGCTGCTTCATTGAAGAATTAAATGCACGTGACTTTGTGTTCGTGACTCATTCCAGATCAATATTGCGATGAACGCTGAACAGATATCAATTGTCATCGAGACATAGATATCTAACTTGTACAATGATGTCAGTCAAACCCATAGAAATAGATTGTTTATCTGAAGTTGACTACACCTTTTCCATATCTATTTCAGATATTTCCAAATCGATTTCAGATCTTCCCAAATGAATTTCAGACATTTCCAGATGGATTTCAGATTTCTCCAATTGAATTTCAGATATCTATCACAGACTCAACATTGAAGATATCTGAAATTCAATTGGAGAAATTTGAAATCCATCTGGAAATGTCTGAAATTCATTTGGAAAGATCTGAAATCGATTTGGAAATATCTGAAATAGACATGGAAATGGTGTAGAATGGAAATTGACTCAAGGTCGCGGCACATCCGGGGGAACTAAGTTGGGGCATGAATGACCAATGAAAAGCTTAGAATTACACATGTGACTGATTCTAACCCAATGAAACAGCCGTTGACAAGTGTATCTAAGTGAAAATGCGTGCGATCTTTGTGCCACTATTGTGTATTGCATGAAGCTTCATTTCCATTCTAGAGGTTTTATTGTTATCAATTTCTATGGTCAAACCAGTCAGACAAATGTTAATCTATAATAACGAATATACAATACAATGATTCGCAAAGCTAAATATAATTTGACTGGCATGACACAAAAGTAAAAAGGTCAGCATCAAACTATAATTTGCGATTGTCGCACTTAGATAAGTTGTTGGGGAAGGCACCCGTGAAAGAATTTTGAGTGGTGGCGAGCTTTCAGTAAATCTTTGCAATGTAGCTTTACATCCAAAATGCTTCAAAATGCATGATACTTAGAAACAGACAACATGTCGCAGACAAATTCAAGAATTGTCGATAAAGTATGATTTTTTGTAGATTACATGTCAATTTCGGAGCATTTGAATGTTGCTTTCATATTGCAATATTGAACACTTGATCGCCATTCCACCTGGAAGTGAATTACTAATTAAGAAAGATGAAAGTTAATGTAGGTAAATTTAGTATGCCAGTGACGAAAGGTCGATTTTTCTACCACAGTGAAAATTGGCTTAATTGTTTCAGCAATTGTCTTCCTTAGCTCATATCCACTATTCAACATATTGTTAGACCTAAATGAACATGATGACAGCTAAATCTTAAATAAAAATTTCCGGCACTAATAGGATAGCCCTATTATTTGATCGGAGGTACGGAAATAATGATATTTATGGTTTTAAAGTTCAAACTGTTTTCACATACCTGGAAAGCAGTTGAGAAGTTATAAGTTGACAGCACAATAACCCTTGTTTCCGATCTCCGATGTAGTCTTTCAGCGATTGACAGATATTCGTTGGTTCTAATGTGAGTGCAAGTGCGTAAGTCTCAGCATTATCTGATAACAAAGCAATGCATTTCTGCCATTGTTTTCTAGTTCCTTTAACATTAAGCGTTAACACTAGAACGCCGGGACCGGTCATTCGGTGCCTTTTTGAAAAATAAGTTTTAATAATTTTGAAATACTGCACGATAGTTGAAAATGAGACCCTTTTAAATTTCAAGCGAACGATGCTCTTCATATTCATCATGGATTAATCAAGATAAAAGCATTAGTTTCGTTTTAAATCAACGATTTACCTTTAAGTACGAAACCGGTCATTCATGACCTGAGAAAAAGGGAATGAGTTTAGGTCGCTGATTGGTTTATCTGCGTCCAATGCGCCTTAGGGAAGGATCACGCTACACAGAATAGTAGGCATTTCGATTCATCATGTCGAAGAGAGCGGCAGCTCGTAAAGCGTTACAGCAGCTGTGGAATACTGAAGTATCATCCGAGGATGAGCAACTTGTGGAGTCCGATGAAGTTCCCGTAAATACAAGTCTATTTGTCTCTGGAGAAAGCAGCCAGGACGAATCTGAGTCTGCTGACGATGAAGAATCGAATGCCACTTCTGCAATCTACACCTCCAAAGATGGTACAACGTGGACAAGAGCTGAAGTCAACTCATCGGGATCGGGTAGACCTCCTTCACGAAACCTATTTTCCAAGTCCCCAGGTATCAAACCATTTGCAAAAGGCAAGATTGACTCTGAAGTTAGTGCATGGAGACTTCTATTCACGCCTAGAATGATGAAGCTCATAATGGATTGCACTATTGAAAAAGGTAAGGAGAGTGACGAGAGCTTCTCCATGACTCTGGACGAGCTGGAAAGTTTTATTGGTCTGCTGTACCTGAGAGGTGTACTTTTTCTGAACAAAGCTGATGTGCATGACCTTTTTTCCTGTGAGTATGGTGTCAGTTTTTTTCGTGAAACCATGTCTAGGGATAGGTTTGTGGATATCATGACAAATTTACGTTTTGATAAGAAGAGTACACGTTTGTAGCAGGATTGTGGATGATGTTTTCACACACATTCGTGAGCTTTACGTGGAGTTCGTTGAGAACAGTAAGCACGTTTATCAACCATACCCCTTTTTGACTGTCGATGAGCAATTGTTGCCATCAAAAAACCGTTGTAAATTTTTGCAATTCATGGCTTCGAAGCCAGATAAAAATGGAATAAAAGAGTGGCTTTTGATTGATGTGAAGACAAAGTACTGTGTAAACCAAATCCCATATTTAGGGAAAGATCATTCTGAGGATACTACTTCTGGTAGTCAGGAATCTATGGGATCGAAAGTTGTCAAGGAGCTGATTGAACCTTTTGAAAATTGTGGCTATCATATTACAGCCGACACCTTCTTTACTTCAGCTCCATTAGCCAAACATTTGCTTCAAAAGAGGACAACCTTCTTAGGAACGCTAAGACCGAATTCCCGTAGCATTCCTCGTGACATGGTCACGAAAAACAAGGATCTGTTCCAATCAGATTTCTTTGAGTCTGATGATGTACTCATGGTGAACTATCAGTGCAAAGCAAAAAAAATCGGTGTCGTTGCTATCAACGCTGCACTGCTCACTAAAGATTGTTGCTGAAAGTGAAAAGAAAAAGCCTGAGATTGTTGTTGATTACAATCAAACAAAAACAGGTGTGGATACGCTCGATCAGATGCTCCGCATCTACAGTACGAAAGCGGCTACTCGCCGATGGCCTGTTTGTGTATTTTACGATTTGCTCAACAAAGCAGCAATCAATGCTCATGTTCTGTATTGTGAGGCAGTTACTCCTGTGCCAAGGAAAAGGTTTTTGCACGCGTTGTCAAAGCAATTGTGCGAGCCGATGCGTTCAAAGCGCAAGCGCAAGGCTGAGGCGTCAAAAGAGACTGTCAAAAACAAGCAAAAACGAGTCACGTGTTCTTTTTCTTCGTGTGAAAACAAAACATACAATTTTTGTGATGATTGTGACAAAGCTTTCTGTGGAAAGCATGGCCTGAAAATCATCGTTTGCAAATTGAACTGTGATCAATGTCAATCTGCAGGTGACTCATGAACTTTCCAGAGTTGAGTTTTTTAGTTTTTTATTCCAGATTTTTGCTAATAAAGTTTGTTGAAACTAAACGTATTGTTTTTTCTTTATGTATAAATTAATCCTAGAGTGCCCACGTATAGTTTGTATTCAATATCTCAGGTTCAGATAGGATAAACCTTGTTTATTGATGGCCCGGTCATGCATGACCGGTATCGGCTTTCGAGAGGGGATGACCGGTCCCGGCGTTCTAGTGTTAACACGGTCATAGCAATCTGATCGAATACTTTGTTAAATTCTAATTGTTTGAGATAGAATCATGTTGTTCATAGATTATCATTTCATGCTATAGAATACCGGCACACAATAATCAGTTGGTTTGTAGTCCGCTATCTAGGGTATCTGTAACCACTGTTCTCTCCAAATATTTAGTGAAGTCAATCTTGTAGCATTTCACAAAGAGAAACATGCTAACAACAAATATCTATATTCCGCTATCTATGATTTCTGACATTCATTGCCATAACAATACAGGTTTTCCTACACGACAACGGCAACTACCGAATCAAGAGCGGCACTTTAATTTCTAAAACGCTAAAAGATAAAATGTTACGTCATTTCACAATTGAGAGCGACAACAATAAATAAACTGCAGCAAAATAGTTCAATTGTGTCTCTATCAGATTAGTGAGCGGTATTTCACGTGAAGAATAAATGATATCTATTTGGTTTGATCCAAAGCCCTATATAGATATCTTCTCATCTGCTAAATTAACTTATCAATATCGAGTGCCAGCGAATACCTTCTGATGTTAAACGCAGAATCATTATGGCTCACGAAGCCGGAGATGATTATATTGAAGCCGCTCGAGTTCTCGGTGTAAAACGGGGTACTGCGTATTCAATAGTACATCGTTATATACTTGAAGGAGTCATTGAGCGTCCCAGAGGAGGAAGACGACACCAAAAGATGGGACGAAGATATGGCAAATACTGTGGTAGAGATTGTTGAATCCCAACCGGAATTCACGTTAGCCCAAATCAAAGCTGATCTACAAGCGCGGATGCCGGACAAGCCATCTGTCTCAATTCAAACTATCAGCACATGTCGGAGAAATCGTCTTATCATCTTAAAGAAAATGGAGACTGTTCAAGTCAACCGCAATAGCCATGACGTCAAAGTGGAAAGGGCCGAGTATGCGAACTGGTATCCGCACACGATCAACGCAAACCATCCGCCAACATGTATTTTTGTGGACGAATCCGGCTTTAATTTATGGATCAGTCGCACACGAGGTCGTGCCAGACGGGGAGAGCGAGCTGTCAGGATTGTTCATGGACAGCGCGGGCGGAATTTTACTCTCATCTTGGCGGTCTCTAATGAAGGTGTCGTCCATCATGAATTCTACGAAGGAGGAACCTCCTGTGAGAGATTTAACTCCTGGCTGGAAGAAGCGTCCGTTGCGGCTGGGGCTGGACCTCGTGTATTCGTCATGGATAATGCTCCGTGCCACAATAAAGCCCGTGAAGTCAGTTTGCGAGAGGGACACTCTATTAGGTACCTACCACCCTACTCTCCATTTCTCAATATCGCAGAGAACGCGTTTTCCATGTGGAAAGCGGCTTTCAAGAGAGAAGTAGCTGAGATTCGTGAGCAGTTACACAACTACACTGGACAACAGCGGAATTTGACCTTACTGCAACTCGCCTCCCAAAACATGAGTGCCATCACTGCAAATAAGATGGGAAGGTCTTCCAGACGTATGGGCAGATTGATGCCTAGACTAATTAATCGCGAGGATGTCTTACAAAACCATCAATGAATATTACGGTACTTGTTTTGTTTTCGATCTAAACTTTTTCATATTGACTTAACTTTTCGTAAAAAAAGTTTTTAATGACTTACTGTATTACCTTTATGAATTAAAATAATTACCAAACTTTTCCTTTTGATATATTTTACCTTTTCGAATTAAAAAAATTATCAAAACTTTTTGTATTGACATACCTGTTAAATAAAAAATAATTAAATATGAAAAGCCGTTTATGATTTCAGGTTGCCGCTCATTAAACTTATAAATCCATTAATAAACTCAATTATCACTACCGATTAAAAACAATATCATTCAATTGAAAACGCTGCTGATTAACAGAAATACCGTTGTTGCATCTTAAAACATATTCTTTAATCTGATAGTCGCATTGTCGAAGTGGAAAACCTGTATTTAGTGAAGTCAATCTTGTAGCATTTCAAAGAGAAACATGTTAACAACAAATATCTATATTCCGCTATCTATGATTTCTGACATTCATTGCCATAATATATTCGTCCATCGGTTTAACCTGTCTGATTGTCAGCGAATTCATGAACGTATAGAAATCTGATCGTTTAGCATCCTTCAGATAGGGTATTAATGCATTTCGTTCATCACTGTATCTTGGACAATGGACAACAACAATGAAATGATAGATATCTTCATTCTCTTCTCGATCACACAATTTACATGCACAATCTTCATATTGCGATTTTGATAGGTTCCAACTTATGCTGCCAGCTTGTGATTTCCAGTTCTTAGTTAAATAATGTTATCAGTTTTAGTTATATCTCTATTATCCACTATATTATATATATTTTGACAAATATTGCCCAAGCGTTTCATATTGAAATGGAAAAGAAAAACTATCCAAATTCTTGAACGGACATGTTTCAATGCTTCTATTGCATCATCATCAGCGGGAACCAACAAGAAAGAATGATAGAAACTTCTTAAATACCTCTTTTAAATACGTTCCCAGTTTCCTTGAACTTGGCAATGAGTTTTGCGACAGCATCGTGAGTGACCTATGAACCGCCACTGTGCCGTGTGTTGAATTCCGCAGCAACCTTGCGACAGCTTCCCGTTCCAGATAGGAGAACAATTTCGATACGCTCTTCTTTTGACAAAGGCATTGCAGACAAGACAAGAGTGACCTGACTTTGCATTCACCTGACCGCATTTTGACTTTGCTTTTAACCATTTCGATTTCTACGAATACTAATCACCTCTCAAGACTCAGAAGAACAATATCGAAATCGATGACTACGAACTACGAAGCCTTAGCTTTGGAACAAAGCATGTGTGAATTCAGCATCATTCATACATGGAACTCTTGATAGCATACGACTCGGTGCACATGGAAGTCAAACAGTGTCCTATCAAATCTACCACACTGCAACCTAGATGTGGCTAATCGGTCAAATTACGTGTACAATGATGAATTTTAACGTAATTCACGGAAATACGCGTATATCTGTACAAATAATCTCAAGATTACACAACGCAAGAACTTGGCGACATATTTTTGTATTTTCCCTATGTATGGCGACTTTTGAATCATCTTGTATATACTGTATATATTTATCTCTTTCTCACTCGCTCTCTCTCTGCTCTCTCTGCTCTCTGCTCTCTGCTCTCTCTCTCTCTCTGCTCTGCTCTCTCTGCTCTCTCTGCTCTCTCTGCTCTCTCTGCTCTCTGCTCTCTCTCTCTCTCTCTGCTCTCTTTGCTCTCTGCTCTCTCTCTGCTCTGCTCTGCTCTCTGCTCTCTCTCTCTCTCTCATCCTCTCCCTCATTACTCTCATGAAGGACAAATATCCTAATGCCAATCGCTTTTTGTTTTGGCTGGCATTGCTGATAATTACTCAGAAACTGAAAAATCCAACGTGCAGGCATGAAATGATTATATTCGTAATCAGTGGAAAGACGAGTGTGTATCTATCATGTCTCCTGATCCTTTTATTGTTGACAACGATATTCTTTCACCCAGCACTAAATTGTCACTCAGTCGAATTTTTGACACCTTTTTAAATTCTCGTTCAAGCTAGGTTATTTCCACCTGACTTAAAATTTCGACCCATAATTTCTAGCAGACATGCTCCAACCAGTCACCTGAGCTATTTACTGGATGAGCTCCTAAAGCCTCCGCTCTCTTCCTTGAAAAGCTATTGTAGAGATTCGTTCGACTTCATTTCAAAATTACCAAATACTACCTCAGAAGATTCCATGTTAACATTGTGCTGGTATGGCTGTAGTATGCAAAGCATACCACACTTGAAATAACATGCGAAGTCATGCATGCGAACATACGGAAGTCATATGCTTCAAAATCTTGCCATATTAAGCCTTTTCTCTGAATCAGATTTCAGAACGACATCTTTGGTATCTGGCCAAGCAACAAAGATGAATTTCTGGAATTTGTTAATTTTATAAATGCACAACATAGTCATATTCATTTTTCCGTTAACATAGGTACCGATAAAATTCAATTTCTCGAACTTGAAATATATACATTCGGTAGCACCCTGAGGTACCGCACTTCCTTCAAAGAAACAGACTCTCACCTTATAATATTAGACAAAACGTGCTACCACCCTAATCATACTTTCAGTGGTGTAATTTACATTCACATTTATAGATTTGCAACCAACTCAACGAGAGACGATTTTAAAAATACTTTGAATTTGGTTGAGCCTGTCTGGCGCATTCAGAATTATTCCAGATCTTTTTTGAGAAAAATCTACTTTAACCAATAGGCTACTAACCAGAATCTTAGCTGGAATCCAGGTTTCAAGCCCTGTTCAACTGCAACGTGTAAAGTTTGCCAGTTCTTAAGCAACGCCGACACTGTTGATTCGAATACTAATATTATCATATATCCTATAGTCCATAATTCAACGTAGCAAAGTTCGTCAAGGTAACAAAATTTTAAAAAAAACTGACGACTAGTTAATTTTTAGTAGGTGCAAAATATGACTTAAAGGAAATTTTTTTATATCCTAAAATGTCTAAAAATTTAAAAATACTTACTAGAAGAACAAACAACGGTTCTCCTCTCCTCATGTGTAATGAATTGGCGAGTAAGTCGTTCTGTTCAAAATCACTTATAAATTGAAAATATTCTATTTAACAATCTGCCCATTCAGATGACAAGAAGACAGGTCTGTTTCCAATCAAAATGCCAGATCTAGCTAACATAGCGGGATTACGCTATCTAAAATCTACCAGGTGTGTAAGAGAATTAATATTAGTTCCTTAAGCTAAAACGTGAAAAAAATTCTACAAAATATGCATACAAAGTATTTGACTAAGTTGGATTACCATAGTTAGATGTCCAAGATAAATAGATTGCCAAGATAGATATCCATAAGTTAATTTATTTGATTAGTTGTTCTAAGTGCAATATTCGTTATGTTGGGCAGACTTGTAGACCCTTAATGCGTAGACACTGTCA
Source organism: Prostheceraeus crozeri (assembly GCA_907163375.1). Classification (NCBI taxonomy): domain Eukaryota; kingdom Metazoa; phylum Platyhelminthes; order Polycladida; family Euryleptidae; genus Prostheceraeus; species Prostheceraeus crozeri. The sequence continues at coordinate 54,237 of CAJQUW010015104.1, forward strand.
ACGACGGTTTGAATATCGCATTAAATATTAATGCATCAGCTGAAACTCGATTAATCCTGCCACTTAGCTATTGTTCTGATCGCGTTGCTGATACGATTTATGGCATTTGTTCAGGAAATACTAAAACTACGAGAGTCTTTACTAAACATAGAAATCTTAAATAACAGTTATCGAATAACTTATGCTGCCATTTAGCTTCATCATGCAAGTTGTCAGTGACAGCATCTCCATCGATTTTTTCCTCATTTAGTGTAAGCCTGTGCATGAACATGTCAATAAGCGTTTGAAATCAGAGAGGAACTTTCCGATCACCCTGTATAAGAAACCGGCAGGCGCTACAAGATGAAACCAGCCGGTCGGCTTATGAGGACATTATCCTGTCCAATTTAGGCCTCAACATTTGCGGAGTCATTTTATCATTTGATGAAAAGTTTTGAAACTATTTATGTTTCTTTCGAAAAATATACATTAAGATTCAAATTGATGGACAAACAAAACTGAAGAAATTTCTCTTTTCTGTTTTCAGAGACTTTATCGATCAAGTGCGCAAAATGTGTAGAAGTAAGAACAGCAGACGGCACTGTGGCTTCGGTTTTAAAGGGTCAGTTCATAATTGCAGGCATCACAACAAAATGCTCGAATAAAAGATCGCAATCTGGTTGCAAATATTGTGGTACTTTACAGGAAGAAGTGGTTGGAAAAGTTAATTCGACATTGCTATTTTGTGCATCAGAAGAGATGAAGACATTGATGGAACGGCAACTTTCGTTGGAAAAAAAGTTTATAAGTTCGAGGGCAGATTTGAATGTGAAACAAAAGCTGAGCTTCTGCAAAACTGATTATTGCAATTCATCCAGCAATTTGAAGTCAATGTCTCTTTTAACAATGGCACTTATTGTCCTGATCACTCTGTTAAACAAATGAAAAAGTAGAGCATGAACTTTTTACAACTTTTGTGACATTTGAAATGTAATTTTGAATAATATTGGTCATCGATGAACTTCTCAGCTCAATAGTGTTATCATTTTGTCAAATATGAAATCTTTCAGACATCAATGTCATTTCTATGAAATAAAGTAGACGATTTGAGGCATTATCAGAAATTGATTGTAATTTGATTGCATTATTCCATCATTCAAATAAAATTGCTGATCGTGAACAATAAAATGCTATATAATCTATTACATGTCATTTTCCTGGTGATAAGGCGCCGATAATTTTGAATAACATTTTCATTACGCTTGCTGTGTAGCGCTCTGACAGGAAAGACGTATGTCTTCTGTATCACGCTCAGTAACTTTCCTTCGCTCACTGTTTTGTTATTTGGACTCCTTGCTATGATTTCTTGCATCAATGTGTTCGTTTATTTATGGTCTCTCCGAAAACATGAACCTCAACTTCGCCGCTCTCCGCTCTCCGTTCTCTCTGCTATTCGCTCATTTTTCTTTTGATTTTGGTTATTCACCGCCTCTATCATCAGTAATTGATGATTCCCTGCAACAGTTCCCGACTGGTGTACACTCGCCATGACCTCCTTCGTTTGCGACCTCTATCTACCCCAAGGTTAGATAGACAGACGGATAACTTTATGGTTTTACCGGCTTCTGAAGGGGGGTCTTCGCATGTTCATCCGGTTTCATCGTCAAAACGTTTTAGCAATTCATTCATAAAATTTTAGTAAATAGCTTTTTCATTTCTTTATATCTCAAACTCTATGTTTACCAAATTTTACATGATATACTTGTCTTCTGTCTGTATTTGCTCGGTTTCCTATTGTCAGTTTTCAGCGAACCATATGAACTGTACATGTTATGAAACAATAAAAAAATTACTTACTTACCTACATGTCATATAATGTCATATAAAATGGATCTACCCCATGTTTCATTCCATTTGACCATTATCAGTGGCAAATTAATAGTGAGCTTGGTAACTGAATAAAGTTCTCATCATAAAATGCGGTAGGAAATCAGCGCTGTCAAGTCACGATTTTTGACTGCTCTGTGGATTAGCTTTCAACTCAATGTTCGTGAGGAAAAGAAAAAACTGCTGTGAGAGTGGCGGACAATGGAATTTGATGTCGACCACAATAGTCTAGTACCGAGCTCGAACAATAGGTATAGCAGCATAAACTTCTTTGTTATCTTTCATGGGAAGGGTGTTGACGCTAGGAGTTAGGCTGTCAAATATTTAGTTTTTTGTCCAGTTAAGATCAGAAACACAACCATTCGATACGCACAAGAATTTAAAAGGTTGACTTTAGCTAATCCAAACATCGATCAAGCTGAACTGTCGCCAATAATTGTTGAAACCACAAACATCAGAAAAATTCCAAATATTCATCATGTATCAGTGCAGGCAGATATTTGCTGTTTTCCTACCTGTCTGGTTTGAAGCTGCTACTCCAGTTGAATTGTCGGAAGATGGCTTAACGCAAAGAAATCGAGAAATTGCAGTTCTTCGACTGTAAATGGTAGGCCTATCCGAGGAAGATGTCATTCAATACCGACAGTTTATTGGAAATGATCCTAACGAAAGTTTCTTGTACTAACCAGTCGAGGTTACCTGAGGGACATCGGCAATAAACCCTTACAATGAATAAATCAAAATGTTCATCGTTTGGATTCCCTTGGCCTGAGAAGAAGAATGTGCTAGTGGAATAGTGTGCAAATGTACAGTCCCAGATATACTACCGGATTTCTCGAAGAGAAGACCATTCTACGCGTTTGCATGCTCAGAAAAAGACTTTGCAGATATACCATGTGCATAGATGATTTTAAGAATGAGAACAAAAGATACAGCTTCCAGAAAGGCTATTTCGCAATGTAATTATGATATCTTACTTAAATTTCCATCTTGTAATTCCACGATTGTTCACATTTTCAAATATCTCATAAAAACGTATGCCTAGGATCTTGTAATCTGCGGTATTTTCTAAACCACCAAACTAAAAAATTTCTGATTTATGAAAACAATTCGCAGGAATTTCTGATTACAGAGTGACAAAAAAATTTGGTAATTCCACGATTATGCGCAAGATGTCAAATATATCGGTTTCATATGAAAAATATATGTCTGCCGCATCGACCCCGCATCTTTGGGACAACGTTGGTGATTATTATTCTTTTTGGGCGCCCAAATAAGTGACCAAATTACAGTCGACATCAATGCGATTATAATGATGCCACTCTCCACTTCGCAAAATGCCTAGAGCGGCCGCAAATTGCATTTGAATTCTTTTAAAAGAGTCTCTAATTTTTGAATAATTTAGGGCCACAGGACTTTGAACGTTGAGAAACAATGATCAAATGCCCATTTATTTATTGTCTTTCAAGTGCAGGAATTCACTGCGTTTTCGTTAACAAATCGAGGTCTCTGTGATAAAAATCATTGTACTATTTACTACTATTTAATTACTGTCTCAGTAAGCATCTAAGGGAGTATAATCAAGTTCGCAAACCGCTCGCTACTGAAGCAGCTAAATAATTCAGAGACAATAGTTCAGCGATTCTTAATCTTTACAACCCCAATTCCTCATGCATAAGTGAATTTCTTCCCCTCACTATTAAACTTGATATAATTATGATATGACATTTGACATGTAGTATGAGTTAAAGGAGTCATTACAGCACTACATAATAACGACAGTACATTATTATATAATAAAAAAAGACTAAAACAGTAGAAAGTGTGATGCATGATAATTACATGTACATATGTGCATGTGCGTTATTACGGCTAGTAACGACAGTAATTGGGAACTGAATTACCAAATGAATGTCAAAACCATAAAATAGCTTACAATACATCACCTGAGACAAGAATCTACAACCATTGCATGTTTCAGTGATTTGCTTCTTTTAAAGATCTAGCAACATTTTCTAAACAACAGCTGTCCAGTCCCAATAACAAAGCGAAAAGTTGGATACGAATGATTAGATCACTACAGCGTTAAGCTGACAATAATCAGGATCACATATACACCCTCAAACAGATGGAAATCAAAGTCCTTCACTCATAAGACGATTGAAGATATCATCTAAAGAATTACCGTTTTGCTGATATATTGCACCAGTTTGCAATTTAAGCAGTTATTGCACGACTTTAAAATGAGAATGTCTGCATCTCCTGTGCTACCTATGAAGGTCTGCAACTCAATTATCGTGAGTTAGCTAAAGGGAGGAATCTCCAAAGTATCCGACTGTTTCCATTGTAACCGGTTTTTCACTTTTGACTTTTCAATTTAGCCGTTTTTCATCGCATGCTGACCAAAACCACACAGATCAAAAACCAAATGGATTTTACCATAGAAATCAGAATTCTCAGTTTGTGTAAGTCTGTTTGTTAGACTGGAATGGATAGTGGCTGTTTGCTCATGGTAATTTAATTTACTTGGTCAAGGCGCCGATCTGATTAAACGCCATAGTTGTAAATTGTTGCTGTAAGGAGATTTCTTGAAAGTTATTTAATCATGAAGGGAACAAACATGACATGGAAGCCGCCATCGTTTAGGCACCGTTGTCATGCCAACTCTTGTCCACGACGCAGCAGTGTTCTCCATGTGCAGGCTAATTCCAGCTCTTTATTGCTGTATAGCGTCGGTAAATATCGTTAAATTAGCAGCTATTAGTGATGAAAATTTTCCGGAAAATTTTGAATCAAAATTTACCATGGAAATTTATGGAAAAAAATTGGAAAATTTTGGAAAATATTGGAAAATTATGGAAAATTTTGGAAAATTTTGAAAGTTTTGATTTTTGTGATACGCCCTATAATTGGGGCGCTTCCGCAGCCGAGGCAGGTACACACCAATAGAATGGGTCTAAAACTCTTGATTTCATCATTATTTCGATTAAAGCGATCGTAGCACTGCGAGTTCCGTCCGCGGATTTTTGAACATTCCTTTGCCACCAGTGGCTTGTGCTAATTTGCTAGCATTTTTGATTATCACACAGACACCGTTTGGGATAAAGTGAATCTTGCTTTAGAATAGAGGTATAATTTCATGCAATATGAAAGATCTGGAGCAAAAATAATTTGGTGTTTGCTCGTTAGCTTGAAAGTTAAGCTTTATTGTGCAGCCTTGATAATTGCCCGTTCGTTAGATCGCCCACCCGCGTAACGCTATTCGTAACGAAGCTGGGGTTAGGGAAAACCTTTTTCCGTGAAGCTTGAAATGACTTGAGACGCATTCTCGTGCTCACTAGGGATACTTCCTTCGAATGCAGGTTGACACTGAAGTGGTTT
>CAJQUW010015105.1:0-13262 GCA_907163375.1 Prostheceraeus crozeri
AGCTGCCTTCATCATGACACATAAACTGACTAAATCGGGTCATCAATAACATTTGAAAAATTGACATGTTGTCACATTAGCGATTTGAAAAAAACTATTCGCATACAGCACAAACCAAAGATGACCATAATTGTCAATTTGAAACTATCGCATGCATATTCTTAATGACGGAAGAGTCATGAGTCTTTGTCAACAGCAAAAAACTCCAATTTATCACAAACGAATTAACAGGACTTCTACATAATCAGGGTTGGCTGTAAAACCAACCTTGGTTTTTACCACTGGTAAAAACCAGGTAAAAACTGGTTAAAAAACCCAGCTTGTGTCAACATTTTTCGGCTTAAACTGGTAAAGTTGGCTAAAACTATTTTTTTCATGTATTATATTTTGTTTTTTGGGTGCATGCATGTAAGGGTCTTCGGCACCTCTTACTTCATTGAGGAACGTTATTAGTCGCAATAAGTTCATTTTACTTTTTCTCATTCGATTTAAAAGGGCATTTTTTTTTTGTTTTTTTTTTAAAAGGTGGGGCTGCTTTCACAATTCAAACCTTATCAAAATCATATTTCAATCAAGAATATTTTATTATGAAAAATATTGTTATACAGCTGTTGTGTATTATATTAAGCGTGCACGCATTCTTTTGCTTTATAAATTTCATTCACTGTAAGATGCAACAGACATCCATCCTGTATGGAAATCACTTGGCACTATGTATAAAAGATCGAAAACAGACATTCCATGAAGCTAGAAAGGTAAGAAAATGTAGAAATCTGGCCTCGAATTTCTACGATTAACTTGCTTGCTGATCTCATACCATAGCTTGTCGTCTAAATCTGTGGCAAATGTCCCATATCCACTGTGACTACACGAATATTTCTTTGAAATCTATCCTGCACCCCTAGAAGGGCTAGATTAAAAATATTGACCTTCAACATTTTTCATGTCATGGCAATTTACCCTCACATATTTAGTAGATAAGGTGATGTTAAATGAATTTTATACTGAAAGTAAAATATTGATTTGACCTCAAAATGTGGAAATTCGAAGAACTTTAAACAAACTTGAATATGAAAATAATGTCACAACTGTTTGTCGCTCTCAGATTCTATTAACAGCGATCAATTTTGCAGCTTACTGAAAATGTTCTTTTTTAGAGATTTGCAGCTGAAGCTGTTCAGACGTACACTATACCTTACTTTATCAAGATTTCTCTTGCGAACTATGCTACTTAATTATTATTTGTTCTTCCTTCCAAATCATGATTTTTTGCTCCAGTCACAAGCATTAGTACAATTAGTATATTTCTAAAAAAGTAGAAATGTATTCTAACTTCTAAGTGACTGTTGAAAATTGCTTGATTTGGGAGGTGAGATTTTCCGGTGCAGAGGCTTTTTGATAGTTTTCTCTCTGCGTTCATGAGACATGGGTTCAAATGTAGATCTGATGAAACCTAAGCTACGACTAAAATATAATCTGCGTTCTTGCTAAACACTCAACACAGAAGAATAACAGTGGTGTTATTGAAGCTTATCCACATGAAGAAAGTGGTAAATGCTTAATTTAGTTCTATGTATAAACCAGCTTTATTTATATATATTTTTTCATTTTTTTCATTCATTTGATGATAATTCTGGGATTATCTGGCAACTTCTGTGATATGAACTAATCGGCCAAGATGGTGCTGAAGTCTATATTTGTCCTAAAAGCACAAGAAAAAGGCAGAGCAATCGTATACAAAGACAACATCATATGCCGTTCGTGATAAAAACATATCATGTGGTTCTATCAGAGAATGAATGTCATGTTTTGCAAGATAGAGTTGCAATCTGCAAACCCGCATGCATCGTGATACTCAAAGCCCAACTTGCTGTCGATCATCTCGTGAAGAAATAGACTGTTTTTTCGGAATTTTAGTTTTAGCCGGTTTTTACCAGTTTTTGCCGGTTTTTACCGGGTTTTTACCACTTAGTGGCAAAAACCAGTTTTAGCCGGCAAAAAGCCAACCCTGATAATAATACAAATACAATATAGCTTGCATCTCAAACAATCCTCCTTGCTTATCCATACAAATTTGACGGCGTTTTGGAAAGTCCCGGACGGCTCTACGAAACATATCAGTTGTTATTTCTTGCCATTCAACAGAAATTTTTTGCTTCAATTCATCCAGGGATTTGAATATGATGCCTGCAGGACAATAAGCTCGTGAACGCAGGCATGACCGCAACCAGTAGTCACAGACTGCAAGGTCTGGTGACCTTGCTGGCCACTCGATGTAGCCCCTCCTGGCAATCCACTGTTGTGGAATTTCTTCATCGAGCATTTGTCGAGGTTTGGCGGAATAATGAGGTGCAGCACCATCTTGTTGAGATAGCATCTGTCCTTTTCGAGTAAAGAAAGTAACAACCTTCTCTACCAAAATATCACAGCATCTCTCCCCATTCATAGTATCTTAGTGCTCGTATCCATCAAGGTCATCGAAAAGCCAGCCAAACTGACGGTCACTTTTGGTTGTCACATATTTTCCTCTTAACTGTGGTGGGTTTGGCAACCCTGTCGAATTTTTTCCGGTGCTTTTAAAAGTAATCTGTCTTAACTAAGCCTCCATGACTTTGAGATTAGGGCGTAGCTATAAACTCTCTCCTGAAACGGATGGATTGGCTATGGACGGAAGGTTTCCAGACCATTTTCGAAATTATTTTTTCTCGAAAAAAAACGAAATTTCTTCTTTCAACGTTTCATTTTCACTTTTGTCTAAAAAATATAATGAAAATCATGTCATGTTTATCGAATTACACTACAAACATCGGATTTAAGGCTCAAAATTTGAATGTATGTAAGTTTTATTGATATATTTCAGTAATGACACAAAGAAGATAATTATCGCACTTTTTAGCGGTTGTGTCTTATATATGTGATGCATGAGGGACACCGATTGGGCATTGAGAAGCCTTTTTAGTTAATTATGACGGTGTTGGCTTGAGATTCATTGAAAAAGTATTTCTTTCTGTTGATTCTTATTTGCATGTGCAAAATATGAAACAAATCTGTTACAGATTTGCTTCAGAACGCATTAATATTTGATTTGCTTTATGGAATATGACATACCGGTTGTGTGAGGCCGTTGAATAAGCCTCTGAGAACAAATCTGTGACATTTAGCTGAGTATCTATCAAAATACAAGATAAGGGAACTTTATACAAGGGTACCGTTCAAAATGGGGGTAACTTTGGGCCACCTTTCAAAACATTCTTTGTTTCCTTAAAGATGCTGACATATTTTAAGATTTCAAAATGGGAAATCAGGGGAAAGGAAGGTTAAGCTTTTAAGTGTGCTTTGAAAGTTGTGATTTGTAAAATTCAATTTGTTGGATTTTGATATGTTTAGTGGGTGGCCCAAATTTACCTCACGATGGGGAAACTTTGGTCCCCCGGCAAGTTACCAGTCAAGTGGTGTACCTCTTGTGTGTTTTTCTTTATTGTCTCTTTAGGTTTATAGTTACAGGAAGATTTTTGCACTTCACCTGACTCATATAACAATTTTGAAGCAAGTGTCACAATTTTCTGCATATAATTTTATTAATGTAGGGACCTACTTGTCCTACGAATGTGAAAAAAAAATCAAAATATTTTTTAATTTCTCTATCGAGAGATTATAATTTCAATGGAAAAATTATTTTAAACTGAGTAGCATTACAATGTCTAAAAATCTACTATTATATAAGAAACTAACCAAGGTTTATCGCCAGAGATGTTCTCGTAAAGAAGGATAGGAGCCACTCTCTTCAGAGTCAGAGCATCAGATTGCAGGGGACTGCGCTCGTTAAACTTGGAGCAATCGCAATATTTTGTCTTGTCGGTTCATGAGAGTTAATGAGGGCTCGGCATCACTTTCGTAATGGACCTTCGCACTTCGTCCCGACTTACATCCAGTTTTCTCTTTCGTTCGGATGGAGGAGCCTCACCGTACCAGGCCTTTTCGCCATCCTTGCTTAAGTGGGAAGAAACGCCATCCGAACGGGTGTTGACACAAGTTTTTCTGTTCGTTTCGGCTGAGGCTGAAGACGTCTAATGATGAGTTTGTACAAGAAAAATTAACTTTCTGGAAACGGTTGCAAGTTTTCTTTGCGTTTCTGGAGAGAATCAAATACAACTTTTTTAAACAGCCTGGGATGGTCTTTTTTGGACAGTCTGTGCCTCATTCCCTCTCAATTTTTGTAATCGGCAAGAATTCTTCGCCAGCTTTTCTTCACTTGGGCAAAGAAAGCGATATCCAGGGTGCTGGCAGGATGGGTCGCATTCGGTGGAAGGACAAACAAATGCATGTCGTGTTCCTGGGACTTGCGATATGATCGGACTCTGAACAGGTGGGCCTCAAATTGTCTCCAATCAATACACACCTTCCAGGCGTTTTCCGGCAGTTTTGGCAGGCAACTTTGAAAACAGTCTTCAAAAGCAATTGCGGTCAAACCAACAATTCTCGACCTATTGTAGGATGCGCCTTAGGACCCCCGGTCCTTCATGTGTACCATATTATGTCATGACTTATAGACGATGTTTGGTGGACAGAAGCTGTCCATCTGCGTTCAGACACAAGGTGTGTCGAAGATTTAGGATGAGTTCATAACACGTTCCGGATACTTCGCTCCACGGCTGGCACTGCTCCTCTTCTTTCACAGGATCGTCACTAGTGTTTGTTTCATCATAATTGGTGATGTTCTGAGGTGGAACATCAGAAGAGTCTCTTGTAGGTTCCTCGAAGTATCACTTATTGAGTTCCGCAGTCACAGAAGCACGGTTTCTGCTGGATATTTTGGCAGTTCGAACGGCGATCTATCGTGGAGTTCTCTTAAGAAAAGTAATAGAACCATTCCTTAGATGGTAGTTGTTGGCATATCGTTCTTTTGTCTATGCCTTGTTTATAAGAAGCCTTTCCAGTATATAGAAATTCTGCAGTCAAAGGAAACCCCATGAGAGGTTGGAATGAGATGTTTATATTGCAATTTCTTCAGGTGAGTAAAACAGTTGGTTGCTGTCTATTGATGTGGCTTGCTTCATTTGTCTGGAGTGTGCTTTTGGGATTCTTTAAGTCTAAACAAACTTTTCGCTCATGTATACTTCTGTTCATTGTAATAGCTTGCTTCAAAACTTCGTCTGTAAATGCTCCCATTACCGTTACTTCAAGGCTTGATCTTTGGTGTTTCGGCATTACGACGACGAATATGAATGATCAGGAAAGCAAACTAAATGTCAAATGAAGTTTTGCGTTACAGTTACTTGTCTTGCATTTAAAATCAAAATTCAATCTTTCAATGCCTTTGCTCACAACGCTATTTTAAGCATGAAAATTGGGAAACCTTAGATTTCTTGTTGAGGGACGAAAGATTAGGTAAGTCTCTTTTCATCTTTAGTGGTTAAACAAATGTCCGAAATCTTTTTTGAGGAGTGAATTATGCATCCAAATTAAATACATGAGAGATCGAGAAGGTTTCAGTCAAAATTATATAATGAGTTTATTGATCACTAACGCACGGGCGAGTTTGTGAAATACTCTATGAATGGGAATTTAAGCAAATAACATACAATTTGCGACATGTTCGTTACCTTTATCACACCTTATAGATTAAGGTGCGTATGTTGCAAAAACTGAAACTGGAAAACCAAATGACTGCAACGATAATTACGCAGTCGATGGATGCAATTACTTCTAAATACATTTAATGTTTTTACTGTTTAAAACAACGAGTAAAGTTCTGAGTTACTTTAAATTTGGCCGGCTAATACATAGATTAACTTAATATGTCACCATTGTTGCAAACATGATTTTTCTTCAGGATGTCAAAATAAGAATGACCAGAGTCGTGGGGACTTTGGCGTGGCCAAAGTTACTCAAATGAAGTAGTAGAGTGGTACCTTTGGCACCGCAATAGCTCTTTATCCAAGAGGATATTTGCAACACATTGCTATGCATGTACTCGATTCTTGTTCATCCTATCATGCACGATAGTATCAAGAACCTCAACAAGAAAGTTACCTTTCTAAAAGAAGTTTGCATGTACTTTTTTCAACATATAAAAGTACATCCTATTCAATAGCCTGTAATTCCATCACGAAAAACCTAAGAATGGTATATGATACATGAAAATGTTCCTATGATTTCATGCTACACATCAAACTCATTTATATCAATTAGAACGGCTATTTTGGCGAGAGAGATATGCAAAAAACAAATATCCTGTACTGGCCCAAAGTTACCTCACGTGGCCAAAGTTACCCCATTTTACGGTATTTCAAAAGTAGGCTAACAGTAGAAATTGGCCTTGAAAAGCTATGTCTTAATGCTATAGATTAATAAGCTATGTCATAATAATCTTTTTCACGATGCCACAGATAGCTAATATGCCTTGTATTCGTAAGGGGCAAAAATTCAATACTCTTTGACATCGCGTAAATCATATTAAAATATCTCATGATCTCCAGTGTTTTCATGCCTACATATTTCACTACAACCCAATTTGAATCTATACCGATCATGAGAAGTCGAATAACTATCCAACATCTATCAAAAAAAAATTATTAGGAAACCATGTAAACAAGATAGTAGTTGTTTCAGTGTTACTGCGGAGAAGGAAGAACAGCTGACATTCGAATGTCCTCCGCGCCCCTCAGCCTGGTGCACGAAGACGCTGTCGTCAACACAAGACAGGGAGGCGAGGAAGGAAGAACAGCTGACATCCAAATGTCCTTCACCTTTGTTAATTCCAGCCTCCTCTTAGACCATCGTCAGAAGCTTCTGACGATGGCCTAGAGGAGGCTGAAATTAATAAAGGTATTAACATTAAAACAACTACCATTTTGTTTGCTTGGTTTCCTAACAAAAAAATGAACAAATGAATAACCAAGGCCTATTCAACATATCAAAAAATTAATCAACTTAAAGTTGCAAAAATTCACGAACGCAAATGCTCAAAATGTCCACCATGGACATCGGCACATTCTTGTAGTCTTTCGGCCACACTGTGGCACACAGTTCTGCATAAGTTCCTGTCATCACTGATCTCTTGACAGGCATCTGTGATGTAGGAGCGGATTTGAGAAAGTGTGTGAGGTTTTCGTCCGTACACTTTCTCCTTTACAACGCCCCAAAAGAAAAAGTTCATCGGAGTTAGATCGGGAGAGCGAGGAGGCCAAAGGATGCTACCACATCTCCCGATCCACTTTCCTGGAAAAGTGTCATTCAGATAGCTTCTGACACTCACTGCAAAATGCGCTGGTGCACCATCCTGCTGAAAGTACAGCTCATTGAAGTTGTTCAATGACTGCATCTCAGGAATCGCAAAGGATTGGAGCATTTGAAGGTACACCTCAGCCGTCACAGTTCTTTCAAAAAATACTGGCCCAATCACACCGTTGCTTGACATACCGGCCCAGACGGTTAAGCCAGGCTGGTTCAGCTCATTTGTTGATACCATGTGCGGATTTTCAGGGAACCAGTAGACACAGTTATGTCTATTTACGTGACCTGATAGTTTGAAACTGGCTTCGTCAGACCAAACTATCTTGTTAAGCAAATCTGGGTTCTCCCGAATTTCCGACAACATGAGCACAGCAAACTGCAAGCGTCGTTCAGCATCATCCGGTAGAAGGTGCTGTAACAGTCTGGGTCGGTATGGTTTCAACTCAACTTTCCTCATCAGTCTCCAAGTAGAGCTTAGAGAAATGTCCAACTCCAATGAGGCTCTTCTTGTTGACTTCTTCGGACTTTGAACAAATGTTTGGGCCACTAGCTCCTCGTTTGATGTTATTGAAACTGATCGAGGGCGTCCTGACTTCGGTGCATTCTCTACCGAACCGGTCTTTTCAAATTTATCTCGAATGCGATAAATAGCAAATCTTGATGGAGGATTGCTGTGAAAGGCATCTCTCCATTCCATTCGCACCTTTTCAGCATTCTTGTTTTTCCAAAAGGATTTCAAAATCCATTTTCTCTGATCATCTTTTAGATGACCTGACATGACAGAAGCAGCAAATTCAAAAAAGCTTCAAGCTTGTTTAATTCACTTCAAGTCAAACTAACAGTGTTTGATTCAAATCAAATTAATTGAACATATCCATGTACGTAATGTCAGATTGGTGCTATATCTTGTCCATGATAGATTTCAAAATTCCTTTGCCAATGGAATGCTACTGCATAGACTTCTAAATGATAGTAGCAATTACTTCGAAGTCTATGGCTCATGTTGGACTGATCATGGATATCCATCGACTGATTCAGGTGTAAATCGCCAATAGAACGGTCAACATAGATTTCCTAGGTCAAAATCAACTGTTAGCCTACTTTTGAAACACCTTGTATTACTGGGTAGGCTATGCAGGAGTACTACTATAAAGATATCTATGTGCAAAATTCTCATAGGATATTTTAGTAAGACAGGATAATTTCTGTTTTTCAATCTTGGAAATTTGGGAATTAAATTAATCTCAGATGGAAATACGTAGAATGGGGTTTTTCATTCCACAGCTGGGTTCTACGCACAAAGTAATATTTTAAAATTATGTACAGAGGTGATGGGCGATATGACAAAGATATGTTCGAGTGTAAAGACTTTCAGGCATCAGTTGCATGCCGCTCCCTTCATGTCGAATGGATTGACCAAAGACATGGTTAATTCAAACTCTTCTCTCAACATGCTAGCCATACACAAGTCATTCGACACCAAGAATCTCAATGGGCCAAGGCTTACAGTATTTTTTGTCACAGTGCATTTTCATTTGTGTGTTGTAGGGAAATTGAAAAGATATGCAAACCTTGCCGGCCGGGTGGAAAAACCCGGGTGGAAAAAAGAAGGAAAAAAAAGAAGGGAAAAAATTAAAAAATAAACTTTTCATGTCCCCAACGGACGTGATGAGGGAAAGCTTAATCTTCTTCCTCCCGAAGGTAACTTTTTCTACGTTAAAACTCCTACCAAAGGACAAAATCCATAGAGAGTATCTATAAGACAAATTGTGATTACGCCAGAGCAGACTACAGAACTGGAAATATCAATATAGTCCCTTTTTTGACTTAATCATTTCATTAGATTTCGCGATGAACGCGATTTTGCAACCATCTTATTTTCATTAATGACACAGTATATATGTCATTCATGTACCCTCGCTTATACGTACTCCCCATCTCGTCCACACTAGAGTAGTATGATAGGACATCTCTTAAAAGGTCAGAAAACAGGATAAATTGGAAATAAAAAAAAAAAGACTACTTTGCTTTACGAGAGAGAAAATAATTCGTTTCCTCCCATAGAAATTTAATAATGCCCATAGAAAGTTCGATAGAAGAATGGATAATTGCATGGTTATTTGTGAGTTTAGAAAATTGAAAATTATGACACACTTCGGGGGAACTTTGGGTGGGAAACTTTTTAGTTGGGGCAATAGATGTGGATAATTAGTACACTAGAATGGAAAGTTTGAGTTGATATCTTGCCCATGTACAATGCATTGGCAACATGGAAAAAAAATCTTATGGTTTGTAGATCAGACCCCCCGCATGCAGATCGATCTTAAAACATTGTATCACAGTGCATAGACTTTCTAAATTTCTCTGTTCTGGGACAGAGAAGTGTGAGAAAATTTGAAAATCATTTTGTTACATGTTCAGGCCAACCAACATTCGTGTTCTGTTGCAAAAAGATCGAATTTTGCAGCTTATTTGAATGCAAAATGCATGTGAGCTGTATCTCACCCTATGCAAGGTATACCGTTGCTGGCTGTGGAACCGAAAAAAAATGCAAAGAATGGGACGGGTTTGTAACACAAATTCATTCCCTAGTGCCGTTGCTTATTCTTTCATGTAACAGAGTGTGTGAAGAATTTGGACTTGTGTTGAGTTTGCGCATCGCGGATGTTAGGTGTTTGTGAAAGTTATGTGTAATATTTTCCCAATCTAATATTCTTGTGCAAACCTTGTGTGACGTCTTGTGTAACTAGTCCGGCAGCCAGCCAGCAGAACGAGTTTTCTGCAAGGGGAACGAGGCCGGAAAAGTGAGACTTTCACTAGAGATGATGTTTGCACCCTATGCATCATTACTACAAAATCGGCACGTCTGCCGACTTCTAGTGAGTTCCTCTTTCTTGTCAGACAGGATCCAAAGAAAAACACATGTAAATCCAATTGGGACGCGAGATTGCAGTATTTTTCGGCTAAAATGAAATTTTCTTCGGCGTTTTCTCTGATTTAAACGAAAAGTATTAAGCCCAGAAGTCATAATTGTTTGGCATGCAATGTCTCTTTCAGGTCATTTTAGCTTTCAATTTCATTGCACCCCTGTCTATAAAGCTAACACTTTGAGATTTGGTTTCGTGCCTCTCTATGTCAGCAAACACAAAAATTTGTTGAGCAACAGCAACATTATCCACTTTCAACCACATTCTCGCATTTACAGGATCGATTAGATGCATGATTAACAGCACATCCCCACATCATTGGGAAATGACGCCTCTGAAGACATTCCATACCAAATATTATGGACGTCTGGGCTTAGTACTTTTCGTTTAATCAGATGTGGGGGAAAACGAAGAAAATTTATTTTAGCCAAAAACTGCATCTGGGTCCCATTGGAATTTACATGTGTTTTTTCTTTGTTTTTGTTCTGTAGCAAGAAGAGAAGTGGAATCTCACTTGTACTCGGCAGGACGTGCCGATTCGTAAGCAGGCATAGGGTTTTAGTACATTCTGTACTTTGTACATCATTCTGTTGAAAGGTCTCTTACTCACTGTTCGGCCCCTCGTTCCTGCAGAAAACTCGTTCTGGCTTGCCGGGACCCTCTCTAAACTTCAATTCCTTTGAATCTGACTAATGCTTCCCGAAGGACATGGATTCATCATTGGCAAGCGTTTTATGAAGAGAGGAAAAAATTGAAGAAAGAGCAAAAGAAATGAAATACTAGCAGTTGTCTCTGTCGTTGATGTGATCTCTACCAGTAAGTTCATCAAAAATTCCTTTATCTGTCTAGTATGCTTTTCCAAACAACCTACAAAGCGGGGATCGGATATGGCACGTTTTTGCAAGTATATGTCCTGGCAAAATGGCAATGGAAGGAAAACACAATCGGGAAGAGATTTTCTTGTTTGTTTGTGACAATTTTGTCGCTAAAAAATTTAGTAAGAAAGAAGAAACCATTCCATCTGGCGTTTTGTTTGTATTCCATCTCAAAAACGAATAATGGATTTTCTTTGTAGTGTATTGTGTTTGTGTTGTATGTGAAGAGTTTTTGTTATTAGATCTTTTCCCTAGCAGTTTCGTTCGCTTTTTTTGTCGTTCTGTGTCATGTTGTATTGTTGTTGTATATTGTTTGTTAAATGATTTGGTTTAAGTGTATCTTGCCGATATTGTTTTTGTCTATCGTTCGTATTGTTTGTGTTTGTGATGGAGAAATTCTCGCCTCTATTTTGTCAGTGTGCATGGCACGGATAATTGGTAGGTCCTATCGAGCGATAGGGTGTTTGGTTGCCACGAAGAAGGGAGTGGTCGGAATGTAAACTGATTGACTTTCTGGATAATTCTGGATGACCAGCCAGTGATTGTAGGCTGTTGATTGAAATTTCGAACGTAATCGTTAGTCAATTATGAAATTACTCGGGAAAAAGACTGACAAAGTTTCCGTTGTAGCCGACTTCAAAACGGACGAACGAGAGGAGGATCAACCGATGCATTGACCATTGTTATGTAAAGGGTCGTTCAGTTTCGAGAGGGAAAAGATTAAGCCACCGATTTCCACATACGAATGTCCTGAAATAAGGGGGGGGGGGGAACAGAAAGTGAACTATACGGAGATCCTTTCTTTGCATTCAATTTCAATGAAAACAATCATGTTGGACACAATAAGCATTTACAACGCCTGAGCAGCTAAACTAGGAGGTCTCGCAATTGTCGACTGTTGAACAGTTATGCTTATTGTTGCGTGTTTCGTAGTTTTTTTGTGTAATGGAGCGCTCCATCTTCTGAAGACCAAATGATTGTGATCCAAGTTATGTTTTCGGTGTGAATAGAAGTGTAAGTGGATATATAAAAAAAAAAAAAGAATAAAAAAAAAAAAAAAAAAAAAAAATAAAAATAAAAAAGAGTTTTTGAGATAATTTATTAAGTATGTATAATTTTAGATTATAAATAAGATAGAAATGAGAGTAAAGCGCTTGACTAGCGTCTGCTTATGTTTATTTGTTTTTTTTGTAGTTTTACTCTTAGTTTTGGCCGCATTTTTGTTTATTTTTTGTATGCATTGTGTGTTTTGTAAGTTATGTGTTGTTGTTAGAATTTAGCTGGTTACGTCAAATTGTCAGGTTGAATTTTATTTTTATCTCCTTTGTTTCCTTTACTGGGAGAGTGGGACGAGAAGGGGGAAGATAAGAAGGGAGAAAATGAAAACAATAACTTTATTGGAGAGTTTCCAGGATTTAGTTACTGGAGAAAGTAATTGTTGTTGTATGATAAATTATCATGCAGTCATCATAGAAGATGATGTTGCATGCAGGGAGAAGGAGAATTGTTTGCATTGGCAAAAAGAACTGGATTTTAATAATGAATCCTATTATTCGTGTTGAAATAAGTGTGGGCGTGCTGCCTTCACTCCCTGAATGTAAAAAAAATGTGGATTTTTGTCGTGGGGTTTGAGTGTTAATATCACAATAGTGAGAGTTGGCAAGTTCGAATCCCTGTGAGGACTTAAAAAGTTTTGAGCAAAATGTTATATATTGAGTCTTCTCACCAAACGTTAATGTGTAGCTTCACCTGTACAATCCCTTTTGCTGGAGGGTATTTTTATTGTATGAGATCTAACGGAATAGATTTTTATTTTTCATATAAAATTGTTATTTGTGGGAGAATAGCGAAGGAAAGAAAAACCACATTTTTTCCAGAGGTTATACAAAATTATAACTGGACTGGTGAAACTAGAATAATTGTCCCTAGAAAATAGTATCTTTCTTTTAAAAAAATGAAAAAAAAAAAAAAAAAGAAACAAGAGTTAAAAAAAAAAGAAAAAAAAGACGTTGCTCAGGGATCTATCGATGAAGTTTCATCCATTTCCGATTACCTCTCTATTGACAGTCTATCTGTAAGGTATATGTATATTGTATTAAGGTAAAGTTCCATTTGCCTGATCATGTTTAAGCCAATTTCAAATCCTATCTGTCAGAGGAAAGAAATTTAGGAAAGTATATTATGCTCCAGTGATGTGAAAACTATTTGCAAAGTTGTGTTGTGG
>CAJQUW010015106.1:0-2500 GCA_907163375.1 Prostheceraeus crozeri
CTTTAAAAAATAAAAGTGGTCTATCAGTTAAATATGCGTTTGAAGAAATCTTTAAAGAAAGTAATAGAAAGCCAAAAAAATTGTTTGTTGATAAAGGGTCGGAATTTTATAACAGAAACGTTCAGCCACTATTTGAAACAGACGAAAGTCATCGCCAAGGCTCAGTTTATTCAACTGAAAATGCAGGAAAAGCTGTAGTGATAGAAAGATTCAATCGGACGTTAAAAAATAAATTATTCAAGAAATTTACTGAGCAAAGAAATCAGAAATGGTTGAAGATATTACCAGGAATTGTAGAAGAGTACAATGATAAAGTTCATTCTGGTATTGAAGAAACTCCAAAGAATGTTTCTGACGACCCTGATCTAGTACGAAAGAAAATATTCGAGAATAATAATTTGAATGAGAGTAATCCGAATTTTCAGAAACTTAAGCCGAAATTTAAAATTGGAGATAGAGTTAGAATATTTAAATATAAGAATAAATTTGAAAAAGGCTTTGTTGGCTATTGGACTAAAGAAATATTTGAAGTTTGCAAAATAAATCAAAGTTATCCGATTACTTATGAAATTAAAGATTTAGATAATGAGGATATCAGAGGCCGTTTTTATCAAAATGAATTACAGAAAACAGAGCTTTAGCTTCGCTTGAGTTATAGATTGTTTAACTCTAACATAATATCTAGAAATGGTACTCCGTTTTGTATTGGTACATATCGATATACATTAGTTAATATTTAGGGAGGCCTGGTGTGGGTATTGAACGATTGGAGGTTCCCGTGCAAGTAAAGTCTGTGACAATATCATTTGTAGGGGGGCAAACCGTATGATTAAAAAATGAGTTGCGCTGATGATTTTATAACGACCTGCAGACCAATGTAAGCCTTTTGTTGGTCGAAGTGTGAAGATTGTTACGAAATTTACAGTATTGATGAAATTTTGTTCTGGAACTGAAGGTTCCTTTGGCTTATTTTTTAGGAAATTGTAATTCGACTCTCATTAGAACATGAAAATTCTTATTCCTAATTCATTTGCGATTTTCTTTAGGTCGAAATTTGTCGAAGTTTGCTTTCCATAATTTTAAAACTCATTTATGTTGTTCATTTTATAATAAAAAAATTCTTTAAGAAAGGGACCCCTAGAAGTCAGAAGGGACCCCTAGAAGTGAGAAGAGGGTATAAACTACGTTCCAATGATAGTTGAATATATATTCTTGCGGCTTTTTCCACGTTTGTTCTATTCCACTTATAAAGAAATATTATTAGTCACAGATATATTTTTAAACCTGAAGAATGGATAAAATTCATGAATTTGAAATTCTCAACTTTTATATTTTGTGTCCTGTTACATTGACCTGGAACGGTCATGATTTTAAGCAATGAAAAATTGTAATTCTCAATTTTGAGACACTTAACTTTTATGATTTTTTTCGTGTCCTGGAACGGTCATATTTAAGGGGGGTAAAAAATTGTAAATTCTCAAATTTGAGATTCTTAAACTTTTATGATTTTTTTTCGGTGTCCTGAACGGTCATGATATGACAATGAAAATGTAATTACCAAATTTTGAGATTCTTAACTTTTTATGATTTTCGGTGTCCTGGAACGTCCATGATTTTGGGGGTGAAAATTGTAATTCGCAAAATTTGAGATTTTGAAAAAGTTGAAAATTGGGTATTTTTAAAAACGACCCAAATTTAATGAATTTAGGTCTTCATAACCTGAAAAAAGGTTCCAAAATCATGACTTTATGTCGTTTTTAAAATTGATATTTTTTGAAAATATGGTACTTTTTGAATGGACTAAATTCATGTATTTAAGTCTTAATAACCTGAAAAAGGGTTCAAATTCATGAATTTATGTCGTTTTTAAAGATACTATTTTTTTGAATTTTATGGTGTCCTGGAACGGTCTTTTGCCCATTACTCCTGATCACAACATATCATCGATGGGGTATCCAGTGCTTTTGCTGACTTTGTTTTGTCCCTGTACAGTTTCCGGCACATCAGTGACTTTGTTTTCTCCCTGCACATGAGTGACTTTGGTTTCCCTCCGTGATTAGTAATAACTATGTGGTGACTGTGATGAAAAGTCCTTTCATTCAATAACATATCATTAAACAGACTGTCCTCGTTTTTCTTTTTGACATAAAGATGGATTCTCACTCATAGACAGAATAAAAGTTTGATCATTTTGTAGGATGGTAGGGCTAGAATAAAGTTGATGATTGTTGAAGTCGAATATAATGTTAGAATCATTTCAGATTTGCAGATATTTTAAGTTATAATAAAGTGACAAACATTTCATGTTTGTATGATAGGTGAAAAAATAAAATAAAGTTAAAATCATCTCACTGTGTGTAAAGTTAGAAATACGAAGTAGTGGTTTGTAATGTTAGGAAAATGTCATTACAAATGTTAAGTTACTAAATGTAACTATACACTAACGGTTGAAAAAACACAAGAAACAAAAAAAAACAAAAAAAAAAAAAAAAAAAAACAA
>CAJQUW010015106.1:7500-38419 GCA_907163375.1 Prostheceraeus crozeri
GTTTCCACCTTTTGTGCAGATTTTGAACTTTTTGGAATTCTGTGTTATCTTCATTTCTGTCGAAGGCACCATTTAGGAAAGAAACAAATCCTATTGTTCACTTGCATTTTCTTCTCGAAATCAAATATTGAATCTATATACATAGAAACTGTTGTCTCCTAGCACAATTTGATGGAAATACAGGTGTAGAGGATACATTAAACCTGTTGCTACCTCGATGCTGATATCATACATTTATGTTTTTGTCCACTCACCAGCATAACTCAATCTCCCTGGTCGATAATATAGATCCTAACACCCCTATGCCCCCCCCGACGCTTCGCTATTTGCCATGTGCGCCTGGTGGGGCATGGGAAGTAAAAATATCCTAACAGTAAACTCACTCATACATGGTAAATGCCTACATAACTTGATTTAGCAAAACCCATAAAAATTAGTGGAAATCACTTCTGCAACAATAATAAACATTTTGAATTTAAAATCTGTCGCCCTAAATTGCTCTAAAAATTCAATCGTCTCACAAGACGAATCGATGGATATATCATTTGACATGTTTATATTAACATACAGCAAGCAATTGCCTATAAGGATGCTAAAGATATTAAACGCAATTGCTAAAATTTGCCGTCCTATTTTCACATACATACTCATTTTTAAAATGTTCTGCGAATAAGAATCGATCAATTTTTGATGAAACTACCACTAAAACGATGCAATGATGTGATCTTCACAATGTCCTCAAGCAGAAGTGTGTTCATTTTTCAAATTACCTACAGTGACTGACACATACTACATACTACTAAGAAGTAGTACTTTTGGCACATCATAGCACTATTCATAGCGAAATTCGATGGAATTTCTTAAAACTAGTCTCAAATTGTAGCCCTTTCTCTGTCTATCGAGTACCATAGATTTGTACTTGTACATTTTTTTCTACTCGCATGATTATAAAGTGTCACTATCCGATCTGCAAATTTTATAAGTAGTATATTTTACTTTTTTTTAACTTTTGCAAGAAAAGATGCCGATGAAAGATTTTGAAATTTACATTTCCTGAAAGTTGATAATTGTCTACCAAAATGTCAACAGATTGCTTGTACATTTTTTTTTTTCAAAAGATGACCCCTATCGTCCCCCACCGTGTGCATCAGCTCCTTTTGGAGTAAATATAAATTTGAGAGATAAATTACAAATGGAACGCATGCCCAAAGATAAAATATTTTCACATAGGGATAATGGTGACGAATTAAGTCCCCTGCGTGTCATTTACGCAGACATAGAATGCTACATTGATGATATCATCCACAAGCCAGCAGCCATATCCTGCTATGAAGTATGGCATGACCACTTTAGGAATAGACAAAACAAAATGCATACTTGGCAAGGTGAAGATTGCATTTCAAAATTTCTAGAATTTCTCGATAAAGCTGCTAAATTTCAACAATCATATGATTCCCAATTGCAGCGTAAGTCACTACATATGTCAGATGAAGACAAACAAAAATTTGAAAGTTGCACATCCTGTCCTAAATGTCATAAAACGTTTGATGACGATAAAATTAAGAAAGTGCGTGATCATGATCACATCACTGGTAAATTTAGAAACGCACTCTGCTCCAAATGTAACTTTTCACTTAGGTTGAGACGTCGTGTACTACCCGTCATTTTTCATAACTTTAAGGGCTATGACAGTCATATGCTCATAAAAGGAGGGTTGAGCCAGATGAAATCGTGGCAGTTTAATGTAATAGCACAAACGAGAGAAAAATTCATGGCAATGACAGCAAAAGTACCAGTAGATAAAACTAAAGAAAATAAGACAGTCTTCTTCGAAATAAAATTTTTAGATTCATTTCAATTCATGTCAGCGTCACTAGCTTCTCTCGTTCGTAATCTCAAGTTTCTTCCCCATAGTCAAACTTTGAAGAAACACTATCCAAACTTAACGGATGAAATAATCACTCGCAAAGGAGTCTTTCCTTATGCGTATTTTAGCTCAATGTCTAAACTAAATGAAACAACCCTTCCTTCCATTGACAAATTCAAAAACGATTTGACGGGTGAAGATTGTCCAGTAGAGGACTATGAACATGCTCAAGAGGCATGGTTAAAATTTAATTGTAAAACGTTTGGCGATTATATGATCGCTTACTTAGAATTAGATGTCATTTTGCTGGCTGATGTCTTTCAGGAATTTCGACGAGTGGCATTAGAAGAAGACAAATTAGATCCTGTCCACTTTGTCAGTCTACCAGCCATGTCCTTTAAATCAGCCTTTAAAATGACTGGTGAGACCATTCATCTCTTACAAGACCCGGAGATGTATAATATATTTGAGCGCGGAATACGCGGTGGTCTCACATTTGTAAATAAACATCATATAAAATCTGAAACAGTAGGTGATGATCATATCCACCTAAAGTACTATGACCAAAATAATTTATATGGCAGTTCACTGTCTAAACCACTACCTCATTCCGAGTTTAGTTGGTTAAATCAAGATGAGCTTGAGTATTACTCCAACCCTTCAAACATACTGAATATTCCAGATGAAGGTGATTGGGGATATTATTTTGAAGTGGATTTGATTTATCCAAATAGCATTAAAAATAAAACTGCTGATTTCCCACTCGCACCTGAATCTGGCGAAGTGACTGAAGATATGTTTTCACCATTCATGTCACAATTTCATAATAACTTAACAGAGTGTGGACAGCCAAGGTACAAACCATGCCGCAAACTTTTACTCACCCAATATGATAAGAAAAATTATCTCGTACACTTCTGCATATTAAAATTCTATTTAGAAATGGGCATGCTTCTAAAGTCAGTTCACCGCATTATCAAATTTAGACAGAAAGCCTTCCTCAAACCCTACATAGATAGTAACAGTCAAAAACGTGCACTCGCCCAAAATAATTTTGAAAAGGATTTTTATAAATATAAGAATAACAGTCTATTCGGAAAGACCATGGAGGATGTTAGAAAACGTATGAATTACAAACTAGTCGTTGATGAACAAAAATATCACAAATTGACCTCATCACCTCTTTTCATTGATAGAGACATCATCGATGAGGATCTTGTAGGTGTTAAAATGATTAAATCAGAAGTTGAGTTGTGCAAACCCATCTATATTGGGCAAGCCGTTTTAGATTATTCCAAGCTTGAAATGTATCAACTCTTCTACAAAATATTAAAACCATGCCCTCTCGTAAAAGAGGTTCGCTTGCTGGGTGGTGATACAGATAGTTTCTTTTTAGGAATTACCACTCAAAAAGATTTAAATTTTAATGAAGTAGGTAAGTCATTAGAAAAATATTTCGACACATCTAACTACAATCCCACTCATCCACTCTATTCCATACAGAATAAAGCCAAACTTGGTTGTTTTAAGGATGAAACAGCAGGAAAGGAAATAGATGAAATGATTCTCCTCCGTCCTAAAATGTATTCCATGAAACTAAAAGAATGTGCAGATAGTATTAAGCGTGCTAAAGGTATATCAAAATCCATTGTTCATAAAATGAAACATCGGTCCTATAAGAAGGCCTATAAAAATAAAACTATAACGTTTGTCAATATGACAATCTTAAAATCTCAAGTTCATACTGTGAAAACGTACACGTTCAAGAAACGAGCACTTTCAGCATGGGAGGATAAGAGGTGTTGGATAGGACATAACACATCTCTTCCACATGGACATCCTGACACAAACATACCTCCACCCAAAAGAATAAAACTCACGCTACCACATTCAGGAGATGTATTGACATAATCAACTTTAACTCAGTATTTTGATGTTGCTTTTTGTAGATATACATGGTTGTTTTATGTATCGCATGAGATCGTTTCTTCCTTGTGAATATATGCCTACAGTCAGCCCATTCCCCCTATATCTGTGAAAAGACTTTTTCATATACATATTTTTATTTCAATAAACATATCACAATGACTTCACTTTGTTTTCCGAAACACTAAAGTTACGAGGGATTTAGTATCTTTCACATGGATACACTCTTGTAAACCATTGGTAATTTTGATAGCAATAGAGGGTATAGTTTGTTTGACGACGGGATGATAGAAAATAGATTCAAACATCTTCTCGACTATTCCATATGAAGCGTCTTTATCATGAATGAAATCACGTAAAATGTATTCTTTTTTCTCGCCAACAGAAATAGGTAGAATCAAATCACTTTGAATGTAAAGGTGCTGTTCATGTTTATCAAGTGTCATTGGTGTTTCTATACCAATCGTATGCGCAGCAGCAAACACAGTTTGTAGCATTGAAAAGCCAAAGAGTTTTTTCAAATTTTTACTCAATTGACATTGAATGTCATCACCCAGTTTCAGAACAACGCGTTGATTTTCAATTGAAAACGAAATGTGGTGTGTCTTTACATCATATTTACTTTTCATCACATGCTTCAACTTCTGTTGTATATAAGGATTTACTACATGAATGAAGCTTTCAACTGTATGATATAGACGCGGCATTATATTGATAGCAACTTTAGATTCTTCATAAGACTGGTAAATTTTCTTGATGCGATCGCCATAGATGTCCACCCACCATTCATCATTAACTGAATCAGCTTTAGTGTGATATTCATGAGAAGCATACACCACACCGCTTCCAATAATAGGTGTATAATGTCTTACAAAATGACGCAAGGTTGGAGAGAAATAAACTGTAAGTTTGTCATTATATTTCTGAATAACCAACTTATTTTTGTCCGCCATAATTTTCTCTCCATACTTCTTACCCACAGTCTCATTCCATCGTTTTACTAACTCAATAAGTGATAAAGGTTGAACACCACGCTTTTTCAAAATGATGCGTTCTTCGCATTCTACAACATCTTCATCAAATATTTTAAATCTATAATGAAATTTGTTGATTCGATTTGAATAAACTTTTTTAACATTTGCAGTAGCAATTGACGTTAGATGTAGTCCATGACCAAAACCAAGATGTGGATAGAATTCACTATCCAACCTCAGCGTAAGACCTTTAGTAAAAGAATGAAAGCGGAGGAACTGTCTCCCACTCCAATGATAGATAGTAAACTCATAAGCTTTCTGATTTTTATTCTTCATGATGGAAGTATTACCACTGTTGAATGCCTTAATAATTTTCTCATTCCCAAATGGCTCATAAGAATCTGATTTTATCTGAATCCATTCATAGTTCCACTTTCCATCTGATGTTAAATTGTATGGGAACTGAAATGCATTATTCATCGTTATTCCATCATGGGTGCGAGGAGTCAATATCATTTCTTCCAAATCATTCACATTCTGAATATTGCTATCATAGCAAATACTAGAAACGCCAACCTCCCATTCACCTTCTAAATGCAGTGGCCGATTTAATTCTACTCGATAGTCTGATGGTTTATTTTTGGGAAATTTATTCATAGAAGCATTACTGGGCAAGTAGATTAGAAACGAGTCCTTATTTTCACTTTCCATATTATTCACATTGGAAAAATATATTAGCATACTTTTGCATTAACTCTTCATTCGGAAATGGAGTGTGATACTTGTCACAGCATCTTTATGAAAAGGAATCAACGCACCAGCATCGTCATAAATGGCAATATCAATTTGTGGGATGTAGTTTGATTTCAGCTTTGTATAATGCACTTTCTTGAAAGTATGCTCAGATAAAATACTGCAGCTTTTTGGCTGGTATGGTATCATTGCTAGCAATGGAGCTTCAACATCTCCCACACGTACATCTTCACCAATATTGGAATATATCTGAAAATAGTTAATACGACGCGATAGCGACATGTCTGCGCTAGCTTTGGTTACAGTACCACTTTTAAAGATATTTTGATCAAAACCCAAAATGTCCATTAGAGTTTTATCCATAATTAGTTCAATACCTTTTCCACTTATAGTGAGAGACAAAGTACCTTCTTTTTCAGAAAATGAAATATGTTGCTCATTAATCACTTCATTTAAATAATCTACAACCAATTTAACCGAAGTAATAATGCGAGGCATCAACACTCTTGTTTCATGTAAGAAGCCACCAAAGGCTCTACACACTTTCTGTATAAAGATACGGTCCATTCTGTATCAAATTGATTTGACCTTTCACATGGTAAATGTTGCATATCAGATTTTCCATGAACAGCTGCAGAACGATGTCGTAAGAACTGATGAAAATCTTTTGAACAAACTAATACTAGATCATCATCATTTAATTTGCTTATTGCAATATGATTAGATGATTTAATATAAGTCAATGTTGCCACTTGTTTGCCATCAACTCGAAGGAGATAATTAAATTTCTTCAATAATGTTTCAGGAGTCATGTTTGTCTTTCTTGGCTTAATCACAATCTTCTTCACCAACGTCTTCTCATTTCTTGGAATAAGATCTACATAATAAGCTTCCTCTCGATATATTAACTGTTTATGACCACTTATGTGGTAATTAACGTTAAAATTATCATAGCTTGTTAAGGCGCTAGCGAGGTAACCTAAATCATTTCTTAAACTTGGACTTAAACCAACAATCCAATCTTTCTCAACTACATGATGTACATAATTATAATCATCATTGTGCGGAGTAAATTGGACAATATGTTTACACGCTTTATTCAAGAAATCATATATAAACTTTTTACATGATAAGAGATCTTTCTTTGGCCACTGTGGAATGTATACTCGGCACCCCTTTTCACATTGATAAGCAGCTGTACGCCTCATATTAATAGTCATCACCTCATGATCAAAAGTATAGACACAGTTGCTATAAACAAGTTGAGTGACACCCACTTCCCAATTTCCATTTAGCTGTTGTGCATGATCAATGGGAGTAGAAAAGAGTGCGGCTCGATTACTAGTAAATCTCTTTGTAGCCGCATTGCTAAGCAAAATATGATAAAACGACATTTTTATATTGCTGATCTGCAACTTTGCATAACATCATGAAGACTTGGATTTTGGACTCTCTACAATATATCAGAGTTGATCGTGATGGAAACGTACATTTCAAAAATTCTCATGGTCATACATCAAGAGGAATTACATTAACATGGCGACAATTTGTCAACCTCAATGATATCATGAGGGATTTGGAATATTTTGAAACATTAAGATTCATCTCCTTGGGTGATCAAGTTTGGCTTCAACATTACAGAAATGAAATTCAAATCTACCATTCTCATTCCGCAAACTGTTTCTCATTTCGCAAATACAATTGGGAGAAGTATAGAAGATACATACATCGCTCCATCATGACATTTATTCGTCGTGAGTTCATCGCCCTACTATGCAAATCTTAATCAGACATGACTACCACGCACCATGAGTTGGAAATTAGATTCCCTACAACGTATTGAAACGGATCATGATCGAAACGTCTATTTCAAAGATTCAACTGGAAATGTGAGAAGAGAGTTTGCTTTATCTTATCGTCATTTTCAATCTCTACATCATATCATGAAGGACTTGAAATACTTCTATATGAAAAGACATTCACGTATTGGAAATCGCATCTGGCTGCGCGTCAACAATCGGCGAATTCAACTCTATCATTCCCAACTTCATACTAACTTCACATTTCATCAAGGTAGTTGGGAAAAGTATAAAAGGAAGGTACATCGCTCAATTTACTCATTCTTTCATCATGAAGCGCCATCGCTACACCATCGTCAACATTCTCCGTCGCTTCAGACTCTACACCAAAATCGATCTCACAACATTACAGCCAACACCTTCCAAACAGCAAGTATTACCCGGGCCGTCCTCAAATGTTAGTGGTGAAGATGAACAATTCACGGAATCTTCAACTCTTCCCAAATGGGACTGTACAGATTCTCGGCGCCCTTTCTCATTCATCGGCGCAGTCAATGCGCTTAGAGCTACAGAGACTACTACGTCGGATATGGAAGAGGGAGAGGTGTGTGATGTCGAATCTGACTGTGGACAATATGGTGATCTCTACTCAATTGAGTGACAGTCTATCATTTTTGAAGATTCGTACCAGCAGTTACAATTTGTGTTATGAACCCGAACTTTTTCCTGCAGCTCTCATTAGTTGTTGGTTACCTGTGCATGTGGCAATCTTTCATAATAGTAAAGTGATCATTACTGGACTAAAATCTCATGTACAAGCAAATGTGATCCTAGACTATCTCATCGAGTATGTACGTACCCAGCGGATTGTAAAATAAAAAACAATTTTTCCAACATGATGTTTTTATTTCAAATCATGATAGAACTTACAAATCATTTTATTTTTATTTTTTTTTTTTTTTTTTTTTTCCAACCACACCACCCCTCTCCCCGCGGCCCCCCCCCCCTCCCGCTCCCCCCCTCCGGTTTTTTTTTTTTTTTTTTTTTTTTTTTTTTTTTTTTTTTTTTTTTTTTTTTTTCCAACAACACAACACCCCACCAACCCCAAACAACCTACCCCCAAAACCCTCACCACAAAGCCCCCCCCCCCCCACACCCCTACTTTTTTTTTTTATTTTTTTTTTTTTTTTTTTTTTTTCGTCCCCCTCCCCCCTGGCTCCCCCCCCACCCGGGGTCGCCCCAGAGGGGGAACCCCGGGGGGGGGGGGGGCCCCTCCCAGCCTCACCGCCAAAAAACCCACCCCGACGGACGCCCATTTTTTTTTTTTTTCCCCCCCCCCCCGCCGCCCCCCCCCCCTACGAAAAGAGGGGGGGGGGGGGTGGGGGGGGGGGTTGTGTGGAGGGGGGGGGGGGGGGTGGTGGGGGGGGGGGGGTGCCCACACCCCCCCCACCCCCCCCCCCCCCCCCCCCGCCCGGGGGGGGGGGGGCAAAAAAAAACAAAAAAACAAAAAAAAACCCCTTTTTTTTTTTTTTTTTTTTCCACCCCACAAAGACCACCAACCTTATTTTTTTTTTTTTTTTTTTTCAACCACCCCTCCCCCCCCGCCCCCCCCCTTTTTCAAAACACAAAAGACCAACCCAAACCCAAAATAAGAGGAAGGTTACATTAAAAGTTTGAATAACAAATACAAATCGAGATACATGTAAACGTTTTAAGATGAAGTACAGTACAAAAGCACCACACGTTGATGAAAGTGGATGTTGTAGTATGCGTTCATTTCGCTGATATTGACGCGTATGTTTTCTCAACCACTGCTGTGTTGGTATATTTGGAGGTTGAGCAAGAGAGTCAAATAGTTCACCACGTCGGTCTTCTCCAATAAAGATCGCTTTCCAATGCTCACCGCCTAAATTCTGTGAATGAGTGTTTAGCACAATAAAGATGGGATAGTGATTTACTGCAGGTGGTAAGGTATCGAGTGAATAGACATTATCGAAAGCTTTCAACGTCGCTTCGTCTGCATTACGCTGCACTTTAGTCTTAATATCGTCAGCAGTCAACCAACTCATTAACGATTATACTGAAGAATCACGTCACGATACTTTGTAATTTCAATATTTGAATCGAAGACTGCATAAATTAATACATTGATCGTCTCAGGTAGTGTTCTTTTGAACGTCAAATCCAAACGAATATTATGAGGCACGTTCGCTTGACGATAGGGTGCACTAATATCGCTGTCAGCAGTCAAATCAAATGCATAAATAGTATATCCACTCTTAAACTCTTTCATAGTCAGTCCGTTGGTGTCATCCGTATTGTAAAAGCCAAAGACATCCATAAAATCAACATAACTGCGCATAAATTGATCCGCAGCAAAATCTGGTTTGTAGGGTGGACCAGGATGACTCACACCATTTACACGTAAAGCAATTTCACTTAACTGATTGTGTTTAAAATTGACAGGATTCTTCTTTATATTACCATTAAATGCATCATTTTCAACCATTGCCACCATGAGGAGCTTCGGTGCTTCCGATGGAAAGAGGCCATCTTTCATGAAACTCTTTTGATCTTTCGGAATTGTAAAGGTGAGAAGCTTTGTATGCTGAACGGGGTAAATGGCATTTTGGCGGTTAAGACCTTCAGCATGCCCTCTAATGACACTTGGATTCGGTACTACTCGACGAATGTAAAGTGCAATATCTTCCACATGAATTCTAAAATTGTCAACTTTAGCAAATGCATTCAGCGCAAATTCAGGCTTATTCAATGTCAGCTTGAGTCGCATGCTGGTATTACAGAGTAAAAACTTTGACTGTCTATAGAAGTCTAAATTCAGCGGACCATATAGCTGACATACTTTACTATCTTTAATCATAGCAGATCGCTTTACAAAGCCACTGTTTGTTTCAGCATCAAACTTTCCTGCTTCATCTCTGTACCATCCCATGGCTTCCATATGACTTTTTTGTGCTGCTGGATGAAACTGTGATACATGATTGAAATATGATTTATAGGGATAATCGCTTTGACCACCTTCCACCTGCTGCTCTCCAATCGTTAGAGAAACATCGCGAAGTAATGTAGTCAATGGTAAATTGTTCAGTCCAACTTTATGTGTATCGTCAATAGCAGTTCCATCTGCTTGCTGAATTCTAAACCTCAAATCAACCATCGCATAACTCAAATCTATGTAGTCATCACTACCACCAGGAATAACAAATTCAATGGAGCCAGCATTCTCAGCTGTTCGAGGATGATAATCTACAATACTTGAACTAAGAATATCTGTCTGTATGGCTTGTTGATCAAACAAACAAAACCCGGAAGTTTTACACTCCATGATTAGAAGTTATGGCAGCGTCGTCGTTTAGCGCCTGATGAATGATTAGAGCCTCTGCGACGTTTGCGTGAATGCCTTTTGACTGAAGATCGCACCTTACCAGCTCCGCGATGTTTCCTTCTTCCTTTATTCATTCGTTTAGGCGATTTCTTTCCTTGAGTAACACCAGCAATGGTCTGCTTCAATGTTTTTAGACCGCGTTCCTTCCCACGATTCAACAAACTGCTCTTAAAACTTCTACCTCTGGAAAGATCACTAGCAACATCACCAGCAAAGCCAACGGCATTACTTAAAACATTTCGTTTTAAAGATCTTCCGACATTGGATATGTGAGGTGCTACAACAGATTTCAGTGCACAAAGTATGCTACCTCCACGTTGGCGGCGAGCGCCGATGTAAATTTGTCCTCCACCACTTACATAGGAGGGTCGTGAATAAAATGAGGCAGTTGGATTCATAGCTCAAACCCTAAACATTGTTAGTTACAACTTTGCATGAATCACTGTCGATCACTTAGATGAAAGATGTCAGCACGACGCATCCAAGAGTTCATACTTGAAGGATAACCAGTCCATTTAACAAGACACCATTCTTCACCTTGCCGTTTTTTACATCGAATGATTTTCTCTACCAAATATGTTTCACTTTCAGTGACTACCTCAATCTCATCGCGGTAAAAGCTACCCTCAATTTCTTCATTATCGTAATCTTTCAACTTGTAGGTGGTCGGAGAGTCTTTTGATTACTCCTCTGATTACTGTAAAGTACCCTCCTCGTGTCGCCTAATTCGGGAGGTACCCTTTAGCAAACACACTTGTCACTTTTGAGATACGAACTTTATCGCCAATTGTCACATCACTTTTCACATGAGTGCGTTTACGTTGGAATGATTCGCGCACTTTATCTACATTGTCAGCATTTACATCTACTGGTCTGAGTCCAATAGAACGATGGATAGAGTGATTGTAGGCATGGAGTGTATCTTGTAGAACCTTTGTCCATTTTTGTGTCAAGTTGCAGTTGTAAAATGTCGCCACAAGCGCGATTTTTGTAATGTGCGGATTTAAACGTTAAACGAGTGCAGGCTTTATAAGCGCTCTTACACAAACAAATCAAATTTCTTGCCTCTCAATAATTCTGTGTCACATGCTGAGACTTTCTCAATACTCTTTTTCACCTTGATCAACTCTGAATTTCTTTTGGAATGCGATCCGTTTCTCGAAAAATTGTTTGGAAATGCTTTGGCTACTCCTTTCCTCTTTCTTTAGTTTTTAAAAGGTTGCAGCCCACCGCCATAACGCTCAGGAAAGGAAAAATATCAATCCTCCCCCCCCCCCCCAACCCCCCCCCCCCCCCCCCC
The DNA here is from genome assembly GCA_907163375.1 of Prostheceraeus crozeri. Lineage (NCBI taxonomy): Eukaryota > Metazoa > Platyhelminthes > Polycladida > Euryleptidae > Prostheceraeus > Prostheceraeus crozeri. Next base: position 19,526 of record CAJQUW010015106.1, read on the forward strand.
CCCCCCCCCCCCCCCCCATGGGACGGTTAAAATAAAAATTATTGCCTCCGAGTTATGTTTTGAAATTGGATAGGGCTCACATCACACAATTCATGCTTGCCACTGTTCATCGATGTCATGAACAATATAATGGCGGGTGCGGTACTTCTTTTTCGCTTGTTTGTGGAGTGTATAGGTAGCCTGACCCTTTAACCATCGTTTCACTTGTGATTGTGGAAGACCACTCGCTTTTTTGACAATTTCTTGATAGATGCAAATCCTGCCGGATGTTTTTACATCATAATAGATTGACTTCAAACGTTTCAGGTCGATGACGACTGACTCTTTTTCCCTCCCTTCTCATCTTTTTGTTTTCTTGCTTTCTACATTTACAACAACTGCAGCATTTTTTTTTTTTTTGGTTTATTTTTGATATTTTTTGTTTTGGTTATTTTTTAGCTTTAGCGGTTTTGCGATCGTGTTCACATTGATTAGGGGTTTCATTATGAGAGCTGGCGCAGCAAGTGCAAGTGACATCGACATTCACCTCTGGCGCCTTCATTACATGGCATAGCAACACATCTGCTTCCAATATTAATTAGTCTGGAGAACATGTGTATTTCCTAGGAGGAGCTGTTTTACGTTTTCCTTTTACTAGTTTTAGTGGTGAATGTAGATCTTACGTCGAGGTTCTGCCCTCTTGCTTGCGTTGAGTGGGAGTGTGGAGGGGATGTAGCAGGTGACTCGTCTTTGTTAAACCAATTTGGTTGGCATTTTCATACGTTCCTCTGAAGCATTGGTTTAGAGCAGTAGCCACTGTTTTTGAGAATCAAGTTTCTTTCAATGTCTCATTATTCTAAAGCAAATTTTGGCACATTATGCTTTTTCAATAGTTTAAGAAAGTAATGACCAACCCAGGTGGAAACATAGCCCTGACGCCGGGGGCTTTCTACGTGTCCGCATACTGAATCAAGTCTTCATATACGTGAAGCAATCAATCACTTTATTTTCATCTGTAATGATTTCTCTCTATCATTTACATTGTGATGGGGTTCAATACTGTTGAAAAGAGAATATGGCATGTATGCGCGAGATGCTGAAGGTGTAGCAGTCGATACAGAGTCCTCGCCATCTTATTCTTCAAGTTTTTCAATTGCTCAACAGTTTCCGATTGTAATAATTACAGCACGATGGGATCGTTTGATGTGAACAGTTTTGCTGATAATCTATTATCTTTCCTATACATTTGATTGCAAGAGGGTTTGCTTTACTTGCTGCATGGCAGTCAATTGTACATATTCATCCTGAGGAATAACCAATCATGCGAGAATAAGAATTCATAGTTTGTAGATAATCATGGGAGTTTTCAAAATATCACTTCGAAATCTAAATTCTTCCGGACACTCTTGCGTAAAGTCAATGAATAAGTAACCGTGTGGTTTTTCAGTAGCTGCTTGAAAAATTTCAATTAAGGCTTTTGATCCTCTGGGTGCAACTTGTCGCGCTAAAATTTCAAATTGACTTTTATCTCGCGGATTCTTGAAAATAGCATAATAGTGTGTATTCAGGTTTCGTGTACGAGCTTCTTTTCCATCAGGAAACAAATTTTGTGTGATATAGATGATAAAACACCTTTTATGATGTGCTGCGCGGGTGAACATATCTGTAACATCTTTTGAATTCTTACTTTCTTTTAATAAATCATCCAATACAACAACATCATTAGACTGAAGTTTATCCACTGGAATAAGTCCTTCATGTCGAATAAAGTTGCGACTTTGCAATTCCTGAAACAGCGACGGTTGATAAATACCATAACACCAAATCACTCGATTGATAGGTTCCTTAAACAACTCCCTTCTTTTATCCAATAAATTCAGCGTGAAAACAGTTTTACCTGCATGAGATGGACCTGATACAGTCAGAACTTTATCGCATTGAAGTCTGAAATCCATTTTAATACTTTAAGATTCAACATTTGCATAATTAACGCTTAGAGCCAAAGATATTTCCCAATAGGTTGCCCACGGCAGGAGCTATCATTGGAAGTATTGCTGAAAGGAAACCGCCCTTTTGTGTTAGAGTTTTCCTCTTTCTTTGAAGGGCGACTTTAGGATTGGAGGATGAAACGCAATTTCGTAGCATATCGCTTAAGTAACTTTCGTTGTTTTGGTGCTAATTTCTTCGTCCTCAACTTCCTCACATGAGAAATAATTTCACGAATGAATTTATCGTTAGCATGTCGTATAGCATTGTATCGCTGATTTGCTTTCATTCTTCGGAGAGCTTGAATGGTTGAAGAAAACTTTGAAGACTTTAGACTTTAACGTTTCGTCATTTTACGTTTCGCCATTTTCCGTGTTAGTCTTTGCTAAAACCTGCCTTTGCCACATTTGCATAGGTACTAACTATTGCGACATAAGTGACACTCGAAATGAGCAATATCACAGTGGTTACATTTGCAAAGTTGAATGCAATTACGTATGAAACAGCGTTGACAAAAAGCATGCTTACATCTCTTGAAGATGCGCTTTTCATTTCCATCCTTTCGCTTACATACATCACAACACATAGTTTCACCGTTACTGATGTCTATAGCAAGTCTTTTTGAAGATATGAATTTGCTAGCCTTTTCTAAATAATAGACGCATGTACAGAAGGAATATACTCGTACTTCGAGAGTGAGCAGACATAGCTCGAAAAGCAGTTGTGCTACAATCAAGTACCACTGCATTTTCAATTTTTCTTTATAGAAAGTTGAATGTGAATATCTGAAATCGCTTCAATCACTAGACTGCTACCATGATGGTTAAATGCGTTAAGACGTTCAGCAATTTTTATCATATGTCTTTTAAAAAATTCTTCGGGGTGATCTACCACTTCCATTGAATAAGAAGCAAAATGGAAAGAGCAACTTTCCACCTCTTCCTTTCCAAAATGACTAAATTTAATTTTCGCAACTAATCGCGCCATGACAATGCCATCAGAGAATGTATTCATTAGCTCTAGAAATAGAGTGCTAGCATCGACCACTGCTTCGATGTCGGTCTCATCTCTATGAAAATTTATCACATAATCTTGAACAGCTCCTTTTAAACTTTGCCTATGAAAACGTAATGTTCCGCAGTCGTTTGAGAAAGACATGATCGCCCTTTATCTAACCCATCCATTGCATGAAAACAACAACTCTTCTCATAGTAACATTTATTGAATAACTGTAACAAGCATGCATTATAAATCAATGGTTTGAAAGAGATAAAATAGATACAGCTGGTAACTATCATACAGCGAGCAATGATAGCCATACAGGACTTTGGCAGTGTTGAGGTAAGGAGGAAAGAAGCATTGATTATGAAAGTAGCTACTACAACGAACAGACAAAATAGGAACAGACAAATCCTTAAAACGTTTCGCGACTTGATGATAATGTTGATTCACTCTACTATCCCAAGGAGGGAGAAAAATGTCATCAATGATTAGATTGGGAAATACTTTCCTCTCCTTACCAGGATTATTACAAAAGATGCGTATAACATTGAAAGCAGCTAACCATCGTTTAAAGTCAATAAGAAGAGCACTCTCACAAGAAAAGCCATAGTCTTGCAAATATTTCAGATTAACATTGGGATCGCAGTTGGCATGTTGATGATAGACACTAACAATCTGATATGTCCAATTGTTCATAGCAATAGCACTGAGCTCCTGTGCAGGTTCACCCTCACTATCCATAAAAATGATGATAGATGCCTAAAACGGAAATTTACACATCTAAGGAAACGTTCTATAACATATTACAAAATGAAGAATTACATCGATGCTTTTCACGACAAAATACACGAATGATATGATGGCAACGAAGAAGTAAAATGTATCTAATAAGACCACGTCTACGACACTCAAAGCACATAAGCGAATTGTCATAGGGTAGAGTTAGGAAAGGACTAGTAATTCTCCTTCTTTGATTTGCGTTTTGAGGCAGCATTCTTCTCCGACTTGCGCTTCGTACCACTGCTGTTAAGGATTTGATCAATTATGTCATCCACGTTGGGTGGTTTTGGAATATATAGGATGGATTCCATATGCATGGAGAGAGAGGCTATGTTTATTATCCTTGTGCCGACCATAATATAGCCATTTACTTTGAAAAGGATATCCAAGTACCTTCTCCGAGCTCGTCGCATGTGATGGATGTTGAATGATCTCCCTCCTTCTTATAGTAAAGTACACCAATGTGATACCGGTAGGCAAATTTGATTACCATCCCAAATCTTTCTATAGGGAGTATCCTTGTCATCTCTCGCCTTCCACTCTGGAGCAAGAGGAGTAGGAATGTCCATATTTAATGTCACGTACTCCTCAATAATATCAAGTTGGCGGCGAATGTACGGACTCACGGGGTATCAGTATGTAGTCCCCATAATGATTGCGCATTATCTTGACATCCTGGAAGGGAGCATTCCCGTTTGGAGTACTACGCTATGATCGTCATAACGCAAGACTTGTTTAAATTTACGCTGTAGCGGTGTAGGATTATGTACCTTGGTTGTTTCTTCCACTGGCCTCAGTTGTAGATGATCTGATCGTAGCGGACCTGTAACGTTTGACCGCCATTTTGTCCTACTAGTGCAGCAGATGGAGTAGATGCCTGAAAATGAAAAAGATTGTATTAAGCTTACGTTCAAGGGAGGAGAGGGAGGTAAGTAGCGACTTACCATTTTAGTTGGATAATAGAATAGAGAGAGAGAGAGAGAAAATGTGCGTCCGTCACTCGTGTGATTCAACGATGGAATGATTCTCACTGTGGAAGGCTCGCTATTTATATAGAAATGCTTGATTCTCATTGGATGATGATCCTCATTGGACAATAACATCAAGCTGATTCCAAATCTGGCCTCCGTTTTCCCATCCGATGGTTCGTTTTGGCGCTACATCCCAAAACGATCAAAATTTTAACTCTGTCGTTTTTCGCCAATGTCCCAAAATCTTAAAAGGCGTCCCACATCTAAACGAAGACAGATATGAACAAGCCGATTCTTTCAGTGAATTTGTCTCACTCTTAGCTTTCAAACGAGCTATTGCACGACTTTCTATGATCACTAGAAGCAAAATTGGAAGATCGGTGCCGGGGGGGGACGTCAGCGAATATTTTTTCTCTCCGATGGAGCTGGAAACACACCATTTCCATGTAGAATTGGACGGTGAATCCGAATCTGGCCTCCATTTCCCATCCGATGTTTCGTTTTGGCTCTATAGCCCACAGCCATCGCAAAAATTCTAACTGTCGTTTTTCGGAAAAATGAAGAAAAATTTTTTCTCGCCAATTGACTTGAAACTCACCATGTTGATAGAGAATTTGACGCTGATTCCAAATCTGAAATCCGTTTTCCCATCCGATGCTTCGTTTTGGCGCTACAGCCCAAAACGTCCAAAATTCTAACTCTGTCGTTTTTCGCCAAGCTCCCAAAATCTTAAATGGCGTCTCACATCTAAACGAAGACAGATATGAACAAGCCGTTTCTTTCACTGAATTTGTCTCACTCTCAGCTTTCAAACGAGCTATCATACGTGTCCATCCGTCCACTGGAAGCCAAGATCGAAGCTAGCTCTCCCGAGGGGGGGGGTAAGAAATTTTTTGTCTCCGATTGCTTTCAAATTCACCATACAGGTGCAGAATGTTACGCTGATTCCAAATCCACAACCAGTTCTGCTCACGTAATTGCTTCGTTTTGGAGCTACATCCCAAAACGTCCAAAATTTTATTTTAACTCTGTCAAAAAACTTTGAAGAAACATTTTTTCTCGCCGATTGCTTTCATAATTCACCATACGATGGAGAATTTTACGCTGATCACGAATCTAAAGTCCGTTTCACCATTCCACCACGACAACCTAGACGGTCGCCCACGTCAACCCACCCGAGGCCAATCACCCGAGTCTCACACTCTGTCGTTTTCGAGGGGGGGGGACGTCAGCGACCATTCTTTCTCTCCGATTGCTGTCAACGATGGGAGCGGCCAACCTGGCCGGCACACCACGCCAGCCTGGCCGGCACACCACGACAGACCGCAACCTCTCACGTTCCAGAGGGGGGGCGCCGATCGGGTGTTCGCCGTTTTATTACTACTAAGGTAATTTCATGAATTGTAAATGAAAGCCTTCATGAAAAAGTCACGATATTATTCGTGGTTTCTTGGCTGAAATTTCAAGCTTTTAATTCAATTTTCACCGGCATAATTTTATGATTCACTAAATTCATGTTTCATTTTCTAGAATCTGAATAGTTATGTGGAACCATTTACATCTTTCAAAGTTAAATTGAAATGATTGTCTTTGATTATGTGATTTTCTGCCAGTGGCAGGTTGCCTGTGAGTATGATCCACGCTAGAGAAAATACTCTGAGGTTGAGCATGAAAGTATAATAGGAACCCACCGAATTGCTAATTTAACAAACATTAAACCTCCAAAGCTGTCATGAGAATATGTGAAATACCATCATTCCTTCTGCATTACAATCATGATCACTCAATTACGTTGTAATTTCTACAAAACTGCAAAAATTTGCATATCTCACATTTGGTGACAATACCACCTGTATCTCCCTTGAGTTCATTTAATAAAATCGAAAGTGTATACACATTGGGGATTTAATAAATGCTGAGTTACCACTCTACCTAATATACATACTCTATGTTGAGACTCTGAGAAGTTATTGTTCTGAAAAACATTTTTGTCGAGCAAACGTCGAGGCAAACAAGCGTTCCTTTTTCTTCTACCCCGGGGACGAACACACCAAATGCTTTTGTTAAATATTTGGCAAATACTTGACAACATTTTACTAAACTTCTAGTAAAATTTTATCAAATATTTATCTAACATAGCTGATGATTTGCCAATTTTTAGCAAATAGCAAATTATTTGGTAAAATTCTAATAAACTGTCTCAAATTTCTCTCTGATATTATCCTACACAACTCTTGCGTAAATTCCCAACAAAAAACATTCTAAAACTGTTCAGAAAATGTCGTGAATTTGCATTGCTTTAAAAAACATTCCAAAAATGTGTATATGTTCAAGTGGAACAATTACCATGAGAATATTATGAATAATGTTATCTTAAAACATTTTTGGAATGTTTTCTAGACATTGCGCCCAATATTTTGCCACAACATATATCGTAGATGAACTGTTTGTAAGTTTTATCAATAAATTGTGGAGCATCCTGCGAAAATCCACCCAATGAGTCAAGATGAAAATATCAGTTTAACGATGTGTAAATATATTTGCATTATAATTTACACATCATAAAACTTGTGGGTTTGGATCTTGGACGCATAAAGTGGGTTCGCAGACCGCTCACATTCTATTGATAAAACTACAGTTAACCTACGCCGTAGCAAACATTGATGAAATTTACCGTTGATATTAATTGAATATATTGTTGATCGAAGTCATCCTGCTGCGAAATGCTCCAAGGGTTTAATTAACAGGCAGAAAAACTCAATGCTGCTAAAAAGCCAAACATTCGGAGGCAGTGACACGGAATTAGCTCCTACATATTTTACATTATAACTGTTGATCGAAGTCATTCCTGCTACGGAATGCTACCAAGGATTTAACAGCAGAAAAAACTCACTGCTGCTAAAACCAAAACATTCGGGGCAGTGCCAAGGGGAATCACATAATTTAAAGACTCACCTCATCAGCAGATGTCAGCCTACAGAACTGTCGTAATGTTCCTCTACCATCAATTGTGCTGGTTTGGTTTCAGTTTTTCAATCAGTTCCCATTTATGATATCTCCTTGATAGACAATGATATTGCGGTCTAAAATGCACAATAGAGTTTTTGATGATTGAAAAAAAGTATTGAATGTGTTTGACGCAAGTACTAAGTAAAACTCCACTTCTGGATAACGCAAGATGGCCGCCGTCGCTGACGTCCCCCCCCCCCCCCTGGTGTTTTGGTGGAAACGGCACAGTGTCGTGTGGTCGGCCCTCCGCGCGCCGTGTTGTCCGTCCCGTGGGGGTGTATTTTTGCTTGGTGAGTCTGACTCCCCCCCTCTGGAACGACAGAGTGTCGTGGTATGCCGGCCAAGTGAGTCCGAAAGGTTTGCTGACGTCCCCCAGAGTGTCTGAGTGGCTTTGTATGGGTAAAATTTTGAAAATTTTCCAAAGTGTGTCATTTCGACCTGGGACCTTCACCAAAACATTTTTCATCAAATTTCACTGACCCCACCCCCCGACAGCAATCTTCTAACTTTGGTTCTAGTGGACGGATTTTGTCTTACAGCTACTCGTTTGAAAGAGGAGAAAAAACTGCTCGACGCCATTTTTGCGGCGAGTCAATCGGACCAGCCGTTCAAAAGTTAGAGCTGTTACAAGATTTTAGGTCGGAGCTCACCTGAAAAAATCCTAAGTGTCAGAGTGACTTTGTATGGGTAAAATTTTGAAAATTTTCCAAAGTGTGTCATTTCGACCTGGGACCTTCACCAAAACATTTTTCATCAAATTTCACTGACCTCTCCCCCCCCCTCGGGAGAGCTAGCTTCGATCTTGGCTTCTAGTGAACGGATTTTGTCGTGCAATAGCTCGTTTGAAAGCTAAGAGTGAGACAAATTCAGTGAAAGAAACGCCTTGTTCATATCTGTCTTCGTTCAAAAGTTAGAGCTGTTACAAGATTTTAGGTCGGAGCTCACCTGAAAAAATCCTAAGTGTCAGAGTGACTTTGTATGGGTAAAATTTTGAAAATTTTCCAAAGTGTGTCATTTCGACCTGGGACCTTCACCAAAGTTTGTTTCATCAAATTTCACGGACCCCCCCCCCCGACAGCAATCTTCTAACTTTGGTTCTAGTGAACGGATTTTGTCTTACAGCTACTCGTTTGAAAGAGGAGAAAAAACTGCTCGACGCCATTTTTGCCGCGAGTCAATCGGACCAGCCGTTCAAAAGATAGAGCTGTTACAAGATTTTAGGTCGGAGCTCACCTGAAAAAATCCTAAGTGTCAGAGTGACTTTTTATGGGTAAAATTTTGAAAATTTTCCAAAGTGTGTCATTTCGACCTGGGACCCTCACCAAAACATTTTTCATCAAATTTCACTGACATCCCCCCCCTCGGGAGAGCTAGCTTCGATCTTGGCTTCTAGTGAACGGATTTTGTCGTGCAATAGCTCGTTTGAAAGCTAAGAGTGAGACAAATTCAGTGAAAGAAACGCCTTGTTCATATCTGTCTTCGTTCAAAAGTTAGAGCTGTTACAAGATTTTAGGTCGGAGCTCACCTGAAAAAATCCTAAGTGTCAGAGTGACTTTGTATGGGTAAAATTTTGAAAATTTTCCAAAGTGTGTCATTTCGACCTGGGACCTTCACCAAAACATTTTTCATCAAATTTCACTGACCCCCCCCCCGACAGCAATCTTCTAACTTTGGTTCTAGTGGACGGATTTTGTCTTACAGCTACTCGTTTGAAAGAGGAGAAAAAACTGCTCGACGTCATTTTTGCCGCGAGTCAATCGGACCAGCCGTTCAAAAGTTAGAGCTGTTACAAGATTTTAGGTCGGAGCTCACCTGAAAAAATCCTAAGTGTCAGAGTGGCTTTGTATGGGTAAAATTTTGAAAATTTTCAAAAGTGTGTCATTTCGACCTGGGACCGTCACCAAAACATTTTTAATCAAATTTCACTGACCCCCCCCCCCTCTGGACAGCTAGCTTCTATCTTGGCTTCTAGTGGACGGATTTTGTCGTGCAATAGCTCGTTTGAAAGCTAAGAGTGAGACAAATTCAGTGAAAGAAACGGCTTGTTCATATCTGTCTTCGTTCAAAAGTTAGAGCTGTTACAAGATTTTAGGTCGGAGCTCGCTCACCTGAAAAAATCCTAAGTGTCAGAGTGGCTTTGTATGGAAAAAATTTTGAAAATTTTCCAAAGTGTGGAATTTCGACCTGGGACCTTCACCAAAACATTTTTCATCAAATTTCTCTGAACGAGGGGGGAGGGGGGGTCCGTGAAATTTGATGAAAAATGTTTTGGTAAAGGTCCCAGGTCGAAAATCGGAAGTTTTAAATTTTTCAAAATTTTCACCACACTGGAGCTCTCACAGTTAGGAATTTTTTCACTTGTGGCATGTTACATGGACATGTGCTGACGGACCGACTTTCCGTGGTCATATGAGAATGGTTTAGGTGTCATATGATAGAGAATGATGAGACAAATCGTTTGCAACAAACCGCATGTCGCTACGATGAATACTTTCGGAGATAGAGCCATTTTAAGTTTTCTTCCGAGCATATATAAACCCCCGACAACGTAAGTCTGATCACTTCATCGAAAGACGAGGTAAGCGACGGTCGTCGCTCTGAGCTCCCGATATCGGGTGTTTCAAAGGACTCTATCTTTTGAAGTAGGCAAGCTATCTTCTTACTTCAAAGTTTGTATGATAGAATTTGATACTGTCTTTACTACTGATAAAATTTTTTAAAAGTAGTATGAGTAGTAAAATGCGGAATTTTTAAAAATTCTTAATTTTCAGTTTTTTCAAAGTTTTAACATGTAGACTAAGGTTTTCAAGTATGCTGAGTTCAAATCTGCTATCAGATTTGAAATTTAACTAAGTCTAAGGCAGCTTTGAGGGGTCAGATCCCAGCTACTGATCACTACCTTTGACTCGACGTTGCTGTTACCACTTCGGGGCAGTGACAATGATGTCTTCAGCTGTAAAGAGCGGGTATCGGGGAAGATCTCTCACTTCCCTAGTGATCGGTACAAGGCCTTCGCTGTCGACGGGATCGAGTGCCACTCACTACACTCTTTAGGAATATGACTGTACTACATGATTCCAAACTTATACAAATTTCATTATCTTACAGTTAACACTCAAATCAGGCATGGCTAACGAAAAAAATAGAAAATTCCATATCAAAATGTGTGTGTGCGGTCGAGTAAATCGCAGTGCGGACGCCAAGGCTCATGTCAAGAAGGCGGGCACCGACCACATGATTATCCTGAATAGGGTTGCGTGTGTGAAGTGTAGAGTGTTGAAGGGTGATGAGGATCATGAGGCGCGTTTTTACAGAGTGCATGCTGACTGTAGTGGAGGTTTGGTGAATGACTTGCGATTCACGCAGTTGATTGTGGAAGAGAGGGAGCGAATGTTGGCGATAGAGCGAGAGGGCAAGGTTGGGAATGTTGTTGAGAATGATGAGTTGGCGAGAGCAGTTGCGTCGTTGGAGGCTGAGATTGGGCGAAAGAGAGTGCTTGAGAGTGATGATGAGGATGATGTGGATTTAGATAGGGAGCGTGTTAAGGAAGTTGAGCTCTTCGTCGTCGGAGGTGTCAAAACATTGTCATCACCGACCCCCCGAAGAGCTCATCTTCCCCAAAAGTGAAGAGTGTGGGATACGTAAGCAGTCGGCGAGGTGGTTGAAGGGATGAAGAGAAGAGGCATGTATCGCAGCAGATGGCGCTGATTTGTTGTGTGAATAAGTATGAGAGTTTGAAGTAGGTGAAGGATGAAGTTCGTGAAGGAGTTGGATGAGTTGAAAAAGAAGGAACTGAAGTCGAAGGAGGTAGCGGATGAGAATATTCGAATGAGGCGTAGTGTGACTGATTTGAAGAGTAGACGCGAGAGTTGGAAGAGAAGAATGATGAGTGTGAGAAGAGGGCGAGTGCTGCGGAGAGAAGAATGAGAGATGCAGAAGCGAAGTTTGAGGAGATGATGAAGGAGATGAGTGTGTTGAGAGCGAGGAATGTTGAGTTGGAGAGGACTGTGGCTCGGCGGGTGATGAGAGGCAGGCGTATGAGAAGTTGGAGCGCATGAGGGATGAGTGGAATCGTGTGAATGAGGATAGGTTGTTTGAGTTTCACATCCCTATTCGGGATAATCATTTGGACGGCGAAGTACCCGTGAATCAAAATCTAGACGAGTCAATAATTTGTTACAACGGCCGTCCGCCGAAAAAATGCCTACATGCCAGCCTGAGAATGCGCGGCCATCTGCACAAATTCTCTATTCGGAAGCGCGCGAGACTGCCAAAGGATGGCTAACTTGGTAAGTGAAAAGTAAATAAGATAGTATATCCTATTCTAATACATATCATTTTCATTGCAGATCTTTGCCCGCCTTCACCACCCCATCAATTCACTCCCGAGAACGAACCATCGGCTCTCTTAAGGGCCACCATGGGGCAAGACATGATAGAACCTCCACGCGGTTTGCCCTGGGCAGTCTTCAGACTGGCGAATACTATCATTAAGTTGAATCTGCTATCAGTCAACTTGAACGTTGCGTCGCGTTAGAGGGGTATATAATCACTGCCTCTCATTTCATTTCATTTCATTTCAATCATGCAGACGCCGAACAGTCAAGTCAGCTCTCCTCGCGGACCGCAGTTAAGGCCGCGAAATTTATTTGAGGAGTTTGTCAGGCTAGAGGAGCAAAACAGAGTCCACAATAATCTTGCTCGGATTGGCAATCCGATGACAGCAACTGTTGTCAATCCAACGGAATGGCGCTACATTCCACTTTTTAGCCATGTGCCAGTTAGTGTGGAAGTCGACACTGCTACCAAAGAGAGAGTCAAAGACTCTCTCAGCAGAATTGGTAGGGTGTAAGATGACGTTACTCCCGAGAACGAACCATCGGCTCTCTTAAGGGCCACCATGGGGCAAGACAAGATAGAACCTCCTCTCGGTTTGCCCTGGGCAGTCTTCGGACTGGCGAATACTATCATTAAGTTGAATCTGCTATCAGTCAACTTGAACGTTATGCAGTTCGATTGCTATCCCTGAAGCATTCTGATTCGCTGTTGAGCAATTCATTGTTGAAAACCCTATATAAAGCAAGAAGATTGTAGCGCTTCTCATTCAATTTCAAGTCACGATGGAAGCAACGTCTCCTGCCAACAGGATTCCCGTCTTCATCGATGAAGACAACGCCATTTCCCGAGTTCATCATCCTCGACGAGTGGGATGAAGAGGATGATAAGAAGGGGAAGATTAAGAAGATCGTTTGGACGGATGGGGTGTGGACTCCGAATACCACTCGCATCCGAAAGGTTGGCCAGATGCACCAGCACGACCTAGGTGGTATAGGGTCTATGACAACCTAACCGTCATTAACCCAATTGGGACTATTCCAGCCAAAGGGAGTCAACTTAAATTCACACCCCGAGAGATGAACCATCGGCTCTCTTAGGGGCCACCATGGGGCAAGACATGATAGAAACCTCCACGCGGTTTTTCCTGGGCAGTCTTTTCGGACTGGCGAATACTATCATTAAGTTGATAATCTGCTATCAGTCAAACTTGAACGTTGCGAAATGAAGTTCGGTGTAATACTTGCCTTTCGACCGAGGCGTTCCTGTAAAGGGCGGCGGTGAAACCCGTAGCTAATGTATACCGCAAGGGACATTCGGCAATGGTCAATCTTGTTAAACCTCTCTGCGTCATGTTTGCAAGTGATTGCCTCTGTCTCAACGTAGTATGCATTCGCGCCAGGGCGACATTTAGCCAACTGTCGAAGGTTGCCTAAAAACTTTCCATTGCATACGTTATGAGAACCATGAGTTCTACCTGTCTCTATCAATGATGAGACGAATTGATGAATGGAATGAAATGGGAGGACACTCACGCGCCACAATCGCAACATAACACACTTCTCTCTTCCCGTAGTCTAACAAGCTCTTTACACATGATCGCATACCATGCTATCCCTGTATCCGAATAGTAAGCTACTCTTAAATTTATTTGACCACTATTCTCATCTATCATACCATCACCCATGTGAAATGTTTTAATATTTACCAAGTAGACTAACGTGCTACTATTTTCCAAATGAAAAAGTATACATGGATAAATCATCCACTTAAGCAAATCCGTAGTCTAACAAGCTCTTTACACACGGATCGCAGGCGTTGCTATCCCTGTAATCAGAATGTAAGCTATCTAATTTTATTTAACACTATTTCACTACCATCACGCCCATATGAAATGTGTTTAAGATTAAAAGTTAACTAACTAAGCGTGCGAACTATTCCAAATGAAAAAGTATACCATGGTTAAATTCATCCACTGAAGCCCCGTTCAAGTAAGTCAGTATGAAAGCAAAAGATAATACAAATAAAAATTATTATGGCAATGTATTCTCAAAAGGTCTTCATCGTCATATGCGTACCTCAGAGTCGGCTTCACATAGATAACAAAAACAGTTCATTTGCATAAATCGTTCTGTTCCACAGCGATCACACTTTGTCTAGAAATACTTCCCACTCCGCCATAGTTCGTCAGCTGGATTAGGGGGGTACCACTCCCATAATTGTGGAGGAATTTGTGCTGGGTTATCTCCATCACATCGTCAGTATCGTACTGGAGATAATCACCTCACGCCTGGTAAGTCGTACACACCTTCTCACATACACACTTCCTCTTCCTCATCCCGCTGGTAATGATGAACTTCCTGATATTGTCCAGTTGTTACACCTTCTCTACCTTCCCCTTCCCCTTCGTTGAGCGTTTGGTGCAACGAGCGCCTTTGTGATGAGCATAGGAGTTTGAGATTGGTTTGGGTGTGTGGAGTGGCTGGGCATGTGAATGTGAAATTACTGTGAAATGTTTTCTAAGTCTTAAGTATCAACAACAAACAATCAGTATGAACACCAATGATGATGATTTTGAAAGGTATTGTAAATGGACATTCGTGTCAATTTCATCTGTATTTGTTACATATAATGTAGTGTTCTCTGGCGAATTCTATATTTGAGGCGTACAAGTGAACGCTCTCTCGTGAAGTAGCATCTGGTGATGATCAACCTAATCTCGATTTCCGTTGAAATAAGTTGAAAATTTCTTCACTCATCTCCCTCGAAACTGGCTAATGCTCTTCCTCAATTTCAGGCAGCAACTCATCACCAACGCCCTCACTTCTCGAGAAAGTTTAGAGGTGTTGAGTCAATGTAAGGTGTAACAATACTCTGAGAACTTGAACAGAGATGAGAGAATGATTTCTCTTTCAGGTGAGTGAGTTTCCAGCTCAGACTCTTCGCACAAGCAACGAGTGGAATGTGCCGACTGCGGCCATAGTTAACAGGTAGCACAGTCTCCTTCGACACATCAAACAACGTGTGTGTCAACGCAAAGAGGCGTCAATCTCCGAGGTGAAGTTGATTCTGACGATGACATCTCCTTTCCTTGCGATTTGTGCCCTCTTTCTTGTTGATAGTCACTTTCAGCGATCTTCGCACAGACTTCAACACACGCATGCAAATGATCACTACACCAACGGTACCTCTACCATCTCCCCCATTAATGTTTCACATAATAATTTAGTACGCGACTACTGCATGGAGTCCAATACTCAAATAGTAGATTTTCCTGAGTGGCTCCTTCAAAATTCTAACATTATCGAAGCGCTCCGTCTTCACAATTTAGAAATATTTTAGAATGAAGTGCCATCACTACCTCACACTAACATTATATTATAGATAGATTTTCAAACCGGTCAAGTGACGGAGAGAATACAGTTTCATGTTCATCTCCTCTTCCCAAACTGAATTGAGACTGCGATCTTGGCTAAAGTTTCACATTCAATGTTTAAAATCAATTTAGAATAAATTCAATCACACGCGACAGCTCCTCATTTTTGTTGTGTGGAACTCAGCCCATAGTTCAAAATTTTCCCTATTATAAGTCATGCACGGCTCAGACACATTTAAACTACCATAACGTTGTATAAATAAGAAAAGACTGTCATCAAATGTCGTGTGAAATCACAGTAGTTTCAATATTGGCAGGTCCTATACATCTCCTTCACTATAATGATATCAACGCGAATTCGAAATCCATACATGTAGCTATAGACAGTGGGAGGATGAACCTAGACTTGAATGTTGTGATAGTAAACCAACATAAATCAAAGATGTAAAACGTTCGAATAAACATAATAAGATTAAAATTGTTCCGTTCACGTAATGAGAAGGGTTGAAGGGTGCCCGCTAAAATTCACGTTCAACTTGTCATGAAACGGTACATCAACCTCTTATTAGTAAAACAAGATGATAGCGAGGAATGGCACCTACTGTGTATTCCCATAAATTCTCTCGCTTGTACCACTCACTTGGGCACTCTAAAAGAGGTGAACATTGTTGTATGCGAACCGATGCATCCCCCTTTTGGAGTAAAATCAAATTGAAACTCACTTTTTATAAATGGTGCAATCGAGGTAAATTAACAAATGGAACGACATTCCCAAAGATAAAGAATATTGTTCACATAGGAATACTTGTGACGGATTAAGTCCCTGCGTGTCAATTTACGCAGACATAGAATGCTACATAGATGATATCATCCACAAGCCAGCTGCCATAGCCCTCTATCAAGATCTATGCATACCACTTTAGGAATAGTCAAAACAAAATGCATACTTGGCAAGTGAAAGATTGCATTTCTAAATTTCTAAATTTCTCTATAAACTGCTAAATTTTCAACAATCATTTAATATTCCCATTGCAGCGTAAGTCCACTACAAAGTGAGATGAAGACAAACAAAATTTGAAAGTTTTGCACATCCTTCCTAAATGCGATAAAACGTTGTGATAGACGAAAAATTTAAGAAAGTGCGTGATCCATGATCACATCACGGTAAATTTAGAAACGCACTCTGCTCCAAATGTAACTTTTCATCTTAGTTAACGTCGTGTACTACCGCTTCCATTTTTTCATGTACTTTAAGGCTATGACAGTCATATGCTCATAAAAGGAGGGTTAGCCAGATGAAATCGGGCAGTTTTAATGTAATAGCGCAAACGAGAGAAACATTCATGGCAATGAGACAGCAAAAGTACCATAGATAAAACTAAGAAAAATAACACATCTTCTTCGAAATATAAATTTTAGATTCATTTCAATTCATTGCAACGTCACTACTTCCTCTCGTTCGTAAATCTCAATTTCTTCCCATGAGTCAAACCTATGAAGATACACTATCCAAACGAACGATGAAATAATCACACCTCGCAAGAGTCTTTCCTTAGCGTATTTTTAGCTCAATGTCTAAACTAAATGAAACAACCCTTCCTTCCATTGAACAAATTCATCCAAAACGATTTTGACGGTGAGAGTTTTGTCCAGTAGACAGATTATGAACATGATCACGAGGCATGGTTCAAATTTGATTGTAAAACGATTTGAGATTATATGATCGATTACTTAGAATTAGATGTCATTTTGCTGGCTGATGTCTTTCAGGAATTTCGACGAGTGGCATTAGAAGAAGACAAATTAGATCCCGTCCACGTTTGTCAGTACTACAACCATTCCTTTAAATACACCTTTAAAATGACTGTGAACCATTCCATCTCTTACAAGACCCGAGATGTATAATATATTGGAGCGCGGAATACGTCAAGTCCGTCTCACATTTGTAAATAAACATCATATAATATCTGAAACAGTAGGTGATTACAATCCACCAAAGTACTGTATGACCAACATAAATATATATGGCAATTCACGTGGTCTAAACCACTACCCTCTTTCCGAGTTAGTTGTTAAATCAGATGAACTTGAGTAATCTACTCCCAACCACTTCAAACATACTGAAGATTTCCAGATAAGTGATTGGGATATTATTTTGAATGATTGATTTGATAATCCAAATAGCATTAAAAATAAAAACTGCTGATTTCCCACTCGCACCTGAATCTGTGAAGTACTGAAAGATATGTGTTTCACCATTCATGTCACAATTTCATAATAACTTACCAGAGTGGGACAGCCAAGTACAAACCATCCGCAAACTTTTACTCACCCAATATGGAGAAAGAAAAATTATCTCGTAACACGTCTGCATACTATATTTATTTAGAAATTGCATGCTTCTAAAGTCAGTCACGCGCATTAATCAAATTTAGACAGAAAGCCTTCTTCAAACCCTACATAATAGGAACAGTCCAAAAACGAGCCACGTCGCCCAAAATAATATTTGAAAAGATTCTTTATAAATACAAGAATAACATCCAGATACGAAAGACCATGAGAGTTAGAAAACTTTATGAACTACAAACTAGTCTTTGATGAACAATAAATATATCACAAATTGACCTCATCAACCCACTTTTCTTGATAGAGACATCATCGATGAGGAACTTGTAGGTGTGAAAATGAAAAATCAAAGTTGAGTTGTGCAAACCCATCTTATTGGGCAAGCCGTTTTTAGATTATTCCAAGCTTGAATTAGCAACTCTTCTACAAAATATTCAAACCTGCCCTCTCGTAAAAGAGGCTCGCTTGCTGGGTGGTGATACAGATTAGTTTCTTTAGGAATTACCACGCACAAAGATTTAAATTTTAAGAAGTAGGCAATCAAATAGAAAAATATCGACACCTCTAACTACACAAGTCCCCACATCCACGTCTATTCCATACAGAATAAAGCCAAACTTGCCACTTGGTTGTTTTATTAAGATGAAACAGCAGGAAAGAAATAGATGAAAATATTCACCTCCTGCCTAAAATGTATTCCAGAAATTAAAAGGATGTGCAAATGTATAAGCGTGCTAAAGGTATATCAAAATCCATTGTTCACAAAAGAAAACATCGGTCCTATAAAAGCCTATCAAAAAAAACTATTAACGTTGTCAAATATACAATCTTGAAATCTCAAGTTCATACTGTAAAAACGCACATTTTCGTTTCAAGAAACACAATTTCTGCAGGAAGAAAAGGTTATAGACTAACGACATCTCTTCCACAGGACCAACCTGACACAAACATACCTCCACCCAAAAGAATAAAACTCACGCTACCCACATTCAGAGATGTATAGACATATCAACTTACTCTTATTTGATGTTGCTTTTTGTCAGATATACATGGTTTGGTTTTATTATCGCATGAGATCGTTCTTTCTTGTGAATATTGCCCTACGAGTCA
>CAJQUW010015107.1:0-12786 GCA_907163375.1 Prostheceraeus crozeri
AATGACAATTGTAAAAACTCCTAAACTTATTGTTAAGAATATGTCAATTCCTTCAAATATTTTTAGTCACATGATTTATTTTAAAAACCCTGAAAAACGTCTAAACTCATGAATTTGAAATTCTCAACTTTTATGATTTTCGGTGTCCTGGAACGGTCATGATTTGAGCAATGAAAAATGTAATTCTCAAATTTTGAGATTCTTAACTTTTCTGATTTTTTCGGTGTCCTGGAACGGTCATGATTTTGGGAGTAAAAATTGTAATTCTCAAATTTTGAGATTTTGAAAAATTTGAAAAATTGGGTATTTTTTAAAAACGCCTTAAATTTAATGAATTTAGGTCTTCCATAACCCCTGAAAAAGGGTTTCAAATTCTTGAATTTAGTCGTCTTTTTAAAAATACCATTGTTTGAAAAAAATGGTACTATTTTGAGGACAATGGACTAAATTCATGCATTTAGGTCTTAAAAACCTGAAAAACATGGGTTCAAACCTCATGAATTTATGTCGTTTTTAAAGATACTTTTTTTTTGAATTTTATGGTGGCCTGGATAAACGGATCCCTTTTGCCCATTACCCGATTTCTCATCCTTCAAGGGACAATCTGCGCTGGTTCGTAAAAATCCTGAAAAAGTTCATGACACGGTTCATTACGATGGATGAACTTGGGCTTTTCACCACTATCACCCAAAGTCGAAGAACAAATCGAAATCCAATGGAGGCACCCAGGATCACCAACTCCCAGCGGAAAGCCAAGGGTCACCAGGTCCGCGGTGAAAGGTCATGGCCCTCCATTTTTTGGGATTACGAAGGGAGTATTTGTTTTGTTTGGAATTCCCTAGAGACTGGTCGGACAAGTTACTGTGCGTAGTTACTACGTTCAATGCTGTTTGCAGGCAGGTTACGAGTCCCAGATCAAAGATCAAGCGGAGAGGGAAGCTCAACGAAAAGGCGTGCATCTTCCATCAGCGAACAAATGCGCCTGCTCACCACCACGTCCGCTACGAACACGCCATGTCTGACCAGTCCAAGGTATGTGCTGTTTTTGGACATCCATTTCACCATTCCCACCCTATTCTCCTGATCTGGCACCAATCGGACTTTCATCTTTTTTCCTAAAAATGAAATTGGGAGCTCAGATGGGTCAGCACTTCGCAGTCCAACAGTGGACGTCAATTGGAGAGACCGTGTGAAGGAGTAATCCTGGACATTCCAAAGAACTCACACTTCTATGGAGCAAAAGGGAATCCCTCGCATATGCAGCACTCGCTTGCGGACTAAGTGCGTTGAATTGTAGGGCGCGATTGTGTCGAAAAATAGAATATGACATCGTATGCCGCCAATATGCTTTTTTTCTATATCGGGCCCGCGAACCTTTCAATCACCCCTTCGTAGTCCCCCAATATAAGCCGTGGTTAGCATGTGGGACCGATTTGGTCACATAAACGTCCACAATATCTGCCGAGCTGAATGGTGACCAGACTTTGGGCACATTTGGTCCGCATTACATAGGCAGCTGCGCCAAACGTCACAATGTGTATGGGGGCAACATATAATTGGTCAAACATATTGGGCCACAGTTCTAGGTTTAAAGTGGCATCTTTTACAGAGCGCCACAGAAATCTCGATTTTTACAATGTTATTCAATTCATTTAAAATTTAAGTATGGCTGGATTATTTTCACCCCCAGGCGTAGGTGCCGTTAAAATTCGACACGTCTAATTCAAATGCCAAAGGAATGCCGATCATTGAAATTATTGCTGCGATGAAAAGTCGAAAACTATTCGAAATACACAGTCCAAAACGATTGCAAAAAGAAGCGAGGTCGACCTTTTCGACGTAAATGCCTTCTATTAGGGTCACACAAGGCTTCTCTGTCTAGCTGCTCTTTGTTTTACGACTTCCTATTTCTTAAATTGTATGCTTAATTGTTCGTAATTTATTTGCATAGTTGAGGTGGAGTCCTTACATTGAGTACGGACAAAGGGTTGCGCGGGAAATGAACATTTTTGATGGGACAGGCCCCCCAAAGACCGATAATTGGACAACCTTAGTTCCTTTGGAAACTTCAGCATCCCTCATCTGTTTCGTAGCATAACAATATTTATTGCAAGAACGTTTGGCAAATGTCATCTTGCGGTCATGAGTGCTAAATCTACCATTTCGAAATCAATCGAAACAGAATGCTGATTATTCTTTACTCTAATACTGTATAAAAGGTTGGAGGGGGGTGCTTTCCTTTCAAAGCAGCTATATAGTTGAGAGCCAGCTAGCTATGGTATGCGAAATTCGAACCTTGGGTAAAATAACTTTTGAGTTTTATGAAACAGCTTTTTGTCTCAAACATATGGGCTAAGTTTTCGACATAATGAATTTGGAATTCGCTAAACAGAAGTATAACAATACGTTTCATATCCAATGAATATGATTGCGCTAGCCTAAAAGCACTGTACAGCTACTAAATATCATCAAGAGAAATTAGAAATACATTTCGCAACACATACCACTCTACTAACGGAAGAAGGGACAGCCGTGTTGAGTATCTGTGACGTGCAATTCAGATTATATAATGTCTGATTGAAGTGGATAATGGGTTATTTCAATCATTGCAGAAGTTTCTTCTTCAAATGAAAACATGATATAATAACACTTCACTAATGAATAAAAAAGTGTGTTTCAGGATGAGACATCTTAGCGAGGCAATCCAAGCCAAGGGGGGGGGGGGGGGGGGGTCGTCAGACTCCTCGTTTTAGGATAATTGCGCAACCTGTGATTAGTTCTTATCAATTTGACAATTTCATCGGAAGCCTCCCTCGGCCTCGAAACTGTAGTCCAATTTGATGCGTTCAATTACTTGATGGCAGTAAGATATTTCAGTCGGGTCAGAAGTTGCAAAAGATAGGGATTTACATTGTCAGAGAAGTAATGAGATACTCAAAGGAAATGAGATTTTCAAAACATCTTAAGAAGAAAATATCCGCCTAATTTTAATGAATTGTGGTGTTCAAAATGACGCTTTTTTCTTCCAAAGTCACACTATAGGTCCGACTTTAAAGGTTTATTCAATTGATTTCTTGTATACCTAATTCATTCATTTACTATCACCAATCACCAATGCATTTAGCCCCGCGTCTAACCTGGTAGTTGTCTAGAGCCGAGACAATTCACATCTAAAATAAATCCATTGTCAATAGTAGATTGACACGAGCAAGTACCCTTCGCACAATATCACGTACACGAGATTCGAATACTCCGCTATAACCCCCCATAAACCCTTAGTGAATGCATTCACGCGGGTTAGCCCACCTCAATATTGACCCCTGAAACACCTCACATGCAATCAATCGAATTGTGAGCGCGAGTCTTGTCTCTGACTCCATGGTCATAGCACATTAGGATGTGAGAGAACCGAGAGCCTGAGTTATTGGCCCGAAAGAGTACGAGACACTTACAACATCATTAGATTCTTCAGTAACCCGAACATCTATTTACCTTGACCCCACAGCTACTCCACCTCACGACACTTTCCTATCCTCGCAACAAACGCCACATGATGACCATACTCAAGCATTACCAGAATAGTGTGTGGTCTGACTTCGCGTGCTCCCAGGGCACACATAGCGGGTTTAAACGTCCCGAGCTACACCGTGGTAGCTGGATACACCGTCTCTGTATAGCAACTGCTACGCGTGACATGGAACACAGAGCGTGATTCTGTCACGCTTCAGTGCACGTACAGAGCTATATATTGGTATACGACTTGTTATAAGTTTATACTTGCATAGCGCGTGCAAGACAATTCATCTTGACCAGAGCTCGGTATAGTATATCAGCGTAGAGGACACTGTTTTCACGAGTATTCTTCGTACACGTGAGAAAACGGCAGTGAACACTGTGAGCTGCAACACAGAATCAATTCCGAGATATTTCGAAAAATATTCTTTACGAAGCAGAATGGCACACAGCAAAATTTTCCAGGGTTTGTCCATGGGCTGATTGTGCCAGAGGACGGGAAATTGGAACAGTAAGATTTTAAGTGGGCGTATGAGAAATCTTAGAGAAGCTGGAAGATAAGTTTCACATTGAGCATTCTTGATTTTGTAACCATTTATTACTCAGGAGCATCTGGAACATCTGTCAGATACAACAGGATGGAAACAATATTGTCACGTTTCTAAGAACACGACATGGATATCTCATACATGATGAAACCTGTTCCAGGTGTCTGCACTCTGCTAGCATGCAATGAATTTGAAGCACATAGCTGCGCTACGCTGATGTTATGGTCACTGAGTGCGATCCGCTTCCAGCGCTATCTTAAATACAGGGTTAGGAAGCGATTAATGGTTACTCGGAAGAAAGAAACGTGCAAGCATGAACTATTTGCTCCGATTATTGATGTTTCTCTTTCATTGATTTTGAATTCTGTCCATAATATTCCGACATTAGTTTTATTATACCTGGTATAATTTGCTTACTCATATTGGTCATATTGTTGGCTCTTGAATTACACTATGAAGTAGATATAAAATTTTCTCGTACAACATGTGCCAGATGATTTACCTATCCAACCTGCATGTAAACTTATAAAATGGATCCATTCTGATAACAAAATGAAAATTCTCGTAGGCCTTATGAGTACGCTTGAACTAAATTTCCAAGCATACACAATTTGTGTACATTCTGCATACGATGATAAATTGATGCATGTATATCACAATTATCTCTATATACATGCTCGTACACGCATGTAGAAGACCACGGCTACTGTTCATTGCTAGATTGTCTATTGAATAATGTAAATGTTGCATGCACTATTACGACATTGAAAACACGTCAATCGCACAAAGATGCAAATTGCTATTATTAACAAAGAAACGATGTTGAATTACTTACTTCTACTCTCACCTGAGGAATGGGTTGAGTCACTTGAAAGTCTGCAAAATAAAAATTACCGACGAGAACGTTTAGTCTTTGAAGAATTTTCTCTCTGGGAATAATTGTCTAGGGTTCTCGTGACATAACGAATTATGCACGAGCTAGAAATTGTAATACAATTCAATCGTGCTGATTTTTCCAAATTTGCTCCCACAATTTGTTAGAACTCAAAGTGACAATTTTACTTTAATAATGCGAATCCAGCTATTACAAACCATTGATTAAAAAGAGGTATTTTAGCGTCGCGCGTAAGGGTTTTCACAAAGCTTCAAACCGCACGGTGTTGGACACTGCATACTGCAATTTTTATTGATTATGAAACATGAAACCGAGTAGAACCGCAGACCCGCAGATCGTAGCAGCCATGGATAGTGTGTGCTGAGCATTATCTGACAGTCCATAATTTCAGCACTCGTTCCCTGCAGGTACAAACAGTGCTGCCGGTCGGACAAGACGATTCAACCACTGAGCTACGTCAGGGCTCTAATATTCATCAATCATTATTTTCCTCATATGAACTAAAGATTCTCTTTATTATCAAAAGAACTTCTTCAGTAGTATTTTAATACTTTATCTAAGCAGTTTTTTGAGAATGAGGACGCCTATAAAATAAACAGTTTTTAATGGAATAGATTAAATGTCGAATAACATTATCGATTCTTCCAAGCATATTATGAAAGCACTTTAACAAATCACCACATTCAAATTTGAGACGAAAAAGTGTACATGCTTGTTTTTCGAACAAGGAGCCTCTCGTCCCGACAGCTGCGTTTTCGAGCTGCGGAACACAACCGCGTAATAAAGGGTTCGCAACACAATCCACGATCTCCTTTAAAATCTTATAGATGATTCACAGTAGGCTATCCATTGAGAGGAGATATGAAGGTCAGCCTGTTTTTGGGAGGTCTACAACGATGACACATTTGTATTCGTTTCAGCTACACTGTCAAATATCACTTTATCTCGCAAAGTGACTGAATTCCTAATACATATGTAACCTCAAGCCGCAGCCGGAGTAGTGATTGAAATGGAAAATTTTCCGGAAAATTTTCCAATTTTTTCAAAATTTTCCGGAAAATTTTCCATTGGAAAATTTTGAAATTTGTTTTTTGGTGATTGACGTTTTTTCCTTTGTTTTGGAGACTTATTATAGTCGTTTGAAAAGACTATGCAATATTCAAAGACTGAAAACTTCTCTATCTTCCCTGTATGTTAACTTTTGTAACCAACTGCACCTTTTCCATGTCTATTTCAGATCTTTCCAAATGAATTTCAGACATAAGATATGGATTTCAGATTTCTCTAGCTGAATTTCAGATATCTTTCAGATTGCTCAACTTTGAAAAGATCTTAAATTCAACTGGAGATCTCCAATTCATCTGGATCATATCTTGAAATTCATTTGGGCAGATCTGAAATCGATTTTGGAAACTATTCTGAACCATCTGAACTAGTAATGGAGGATGTGTATCCTCAGCGAAGATGTCGGACATTAGGCCAGAAGTTAGAGGCTATCATAGCTATTCTTTTACTCTTCACAGATATCTTTAGTGTCCAATTTTCTCACGAGTCTACAGTCTTTATATCTTCCAATAATGGTCGCTCATGAATGCTGCGTGGACTTTGTGCTTTATGCTTCACTTGTTCATCAAACCACATGATGAATTTGTATCACTGTGATCAACGCTGCATAATAAAGCTTAACTTTCAAGCTAATAATTAGCAAACCCCAAAATGAAGTATATTACTTTTGCTCCAGATCTTTTACATTGGATGAAATTATACCCCTATTGTAAAGCAAGATTTACGATATCGCAAACGGTGTCTGTATGATAATCAGAAATGCTAACAAAATGGCACAAGCCACTGGTGGCAAAGGAATTAATGTTCAAAAATCCGCGAACGGAACTCGCATTGCTACGATCACTTTAATCGAAATAGTGATGAAATTACGAGTTTTAAACCCAATTTATTGGTACGTAACTGCCTCGGCAGTGGAAGAGCTCAAATTATAATAGGCCTATAAAAAAATCAAAATTTTCCAATTTTTTCCATAATTTTCCACGGAAAATTTTGATTCAAAATTTTCCAGAAAATTTTCATCACTAAGCCGGAGACGTGTATTTGCTGTCGACTCCGGCTCCGAGCTGCTACTACGGCTCCGGCACCGAAACGCTGTTAGACACCAAAAAAACTTCATAGCATTTTATTTACAGGTGATCGCTTATATTCAATATTCATTGTATTCTATTCACTACGCCTCATTCAAAAATTTGCCTTTTTCAAGTTGCACGCCTAGTCATATCAAACCGAAAAGTCACTCATGAACGACAGCTTGTGTTGCCGGTTGTTTCTCAATAATAAACTTTATATTTGCTTTAACATTATCTTTAATAGTGTTTGATGTAAAATCTGTGGTGGAAAAGATACAATATATTTGAAGACACAGCCAATCTCACATTAGTCAGTCACAACGAAGTGGAAAGTCTTCCATTGTCATCGAGCTAAACATCCTCGTTTCACTTCAACAAGCTTCTTTTCGATGACACATGTCGTGTTTGAGAGACATCTTGCCTCTTCTACGACGATGCGCTCTTTCACATCAACGCAGTCCAGTTTAGTATATTTAAACTTTTTAAATAACAAGTTGCAATTAAACCCGTTCATCAGGGACATAAGCTTGCGACAATCAGTCGATACAATGAATTTGACAAATCGCATCGTGACTAGTCCTGACAGAGAAAAATCTAATATTTGCACTACATGTTTGAACATTGGTTTCTAGGTCGTAGAGCGAACCACAAGTCAAAGGAAAGTGAGAGTATCTCACTACGTAAACCGCTACAAACCTCGGCTAATCTTTCTGGAAAGTAAATAAATCTCACTACTTATCAAAACATCATAATATTCATCACAAATCGTACGATTTATTAAAAGTAACTAAACTTAAACCATGAAGAATTGAAAAATCTTCCATTGTCATCGAGCTAAACATCCTCGTTTCACTTCAACAAGCTTCTTTTCGATGACACATGTCGTGTTTGAGAGACATCTTGCCTCTTCTACGACGATGCGCTCTTTGATATCGACGCAGTCCAGTCCAAGCCTTGGATTTTTGTGCGAGACACATTTCGATTTGTAGATGATGGGAGGATTTCGTCGCAGATTAACATCCACATGGCGTGCCGATGAGCAAATGATATTTGTGGTGTTTGAGGACTCTGATGGATACACATGCAATGTTTCAACGTCAGAATTGATGGTCGCTCCTGTCTGATTGATGACATTATGAACCACATTCATGCGTGTTATCACATCATTGAGGAGTTGTTGAGCTTTAGTTGTTGAAATCAAATGACAGGGACAGGAGGATCCGACTTCTATGGTGTGTGCAGCATTCATGATGATCTGCAAGACAAAAAACGAAATGTTGTATTCAGCTGATTGAGTAATTAAACTTCATTAAAGTTTCATTTTTGCAGTTACATAAAACTACTGTACTACTGTAAACTACTGTAACTACTGTATATAGTAAATATACACCAGAATGCAAAACTAATGATTGATGAAAGATGAGATAACTCAAGTTATCAACAAGGTGCACCGAATCAGAAGTTTTATTTTTGCGATTCGTTCTTTCACTTCCAAATGCCATCAATTCTATTTTGAAATACAATTTGACTTGCAAAAAATACATTCAATATCGCATTTTCAATCAATTTGTTGTATACTTTATTCACTTAAATTAATGAGCCTCTGCTATAAATCTCGGACACATACAGCCATGGAATTTAGTGAATTGTGAAAACTCTGTCAATGAAAATGATATGTAACTATAACTCATCTGCAATGTTTAAAAGGTAGCTAAGCCTCTCAGGTATGTGAAATAGCACTTTTTCAACAAACAGAATTTTAATTACAATGTCAGCACGTTTGTAAGCAAACAAAAAAATGAAATACATATACATGAACTATCAATGTCTTCAAGCCTTATACATCTTTGGCTGCAATTTCCAAGTCATCGATCGTGATTTTTTATCCTTCCCTGCTAGTTTTAGAATGGTTTTAGTAATATATTTATTATCTTAATTGCTGTAGGAAAAATGCGCCTCGATAGTGCATAGTGATCTTGTAAATTAGAACATCATGGTATCTCTTTATAGATTCAAAATATATTATTCATGAGAATCACAATTAGTGTAATATTGTACTATTTTGGCGTGTGTCTGTCATACGTCTGCTTGAATTAGATCCACGTTTTTGGTAAAAGACTTATCCCTTGCATATGAATCATGTCGAAGATGACACATTAGGAGGCCTATACCACATTTTTCAAGAGCATGATACTCTGAAACCTGTCAAGGAATAGATAAGTGAATAATTTGTAAGAACAAGTAGTTCAGTGTTACTTGTGCTTTATACTTACATGTGCACTAAAGAGAGCTAAGATTATTGCAGACAACATTCTTAAACACGAGCCAGTAGCGTTCTCAAATTAAACCAGATCTCAGCGTTCGACTGATTCTCAGTTTGTCCCCTCATATTTATACACAAGTGGTTTGTTTCTGTTTTGCGCTGTCAAGTATGTTCTATATTCGTCAATGGCTAAGCATTGTTTCATATTTTGAAAATAAATGCACAGCTGTAGGTCATCGTCAGACTTCTTTCACCGCTCATATCTGTCAATGAATTACTTTCAAATAATTGTTGAGAAGTACTGCAGGAAAGGTGGTACTTCAAGGTCGTCAGTCAACTGAATGAAAAGTGATTCTAAACATAGGCTTCGTTCTATTAATGTATCCTCCTTGTTTTCATTTCAGTCTTGTGTAAGAGAAAGCCGCTCATTCAGATATACCGGCCAATCAGACTTTGAAATGTTGACGTCGGCGTGGAGATGTACATGTGTAGGCCCGATGGGTCAATGACAAGGCAGGGGTCAAAACTTCGGGAGCATTATTGATGACGTGATGGTCTTTTAATTAGAATTTCTGGTCGTCCAGACGAAAAATCCGAAGTACCTACTTGCTTATAGTCGTAGAATCTTTCTTTTAATATCATGATACGATTTGCTCCAGTCAGCAATAGCCATTCCAATTTGACCTGACAGAATTCAATCGAAAACCAAGATTTTCAACCCACAGTTTCAAAACTTACCTACGTACATGTACAGTGTTCAGATAGGTACTGAGTCACTGGAAACGAGTTTTGAGAAGCCTTAACTGGGCCTCTAAAATTAAACATCTCAATTATCATATCAACAAACTTCATGAGACTCTCAGAATAGCAATTTTTTGCAATTTTAGGTAAAGACGCTCCAATTGGATAAGACTCGTTTTCTCTAGCATTGCAAACTTATTCTCTTCATATATTCATAGTAATTTCAGCATTGCATGTTCTCATCAATTCATAGAAATTCTGCATTTTCGCGGAGTGCAACTTGATTTTCAGAGGTCATCTTATGAGAAGACAATAATCAGATTTTTTTCTAGAATTTAGGAATTATGATAGAGATTTTTTGGTAATATTGCTCATTACATTTAATCTTTGGCGTTTGCGCAAATTTGCAGTCATATGAAATATAGCGGTTAGGTTAAACAATTTCATGCTATCACCAGCACGGTTGAAGTTCCTATGTAATATACTGAGCACATTAAGAATCACATGTTCAAAACCACTTTCCCACTGAAGCTGTTTTCATAATCTCTCGTTACTGAAGCTGTTTTCATAATCTCTCGTTACTTTTCGTTATTGATTGATCAATGATTAATGATTCGCTGACATTTTTGTCGGAATAATAAGCATCTGAGCAACAAATCTAGTCACGATAGGCAACAGCCTCGAAACATAGTCTAGCCTTTCATAAACACAAATTCAAACGCAAGTTTAGCGTACTTGTCAGAAAAACATCTCCCTGATCATGTGCGGCCAGTATTCACCAACCCTCCATTGAGACGTCTATTTAAGAAGAAACAAAACAAATGCTAGTATGAACAATGTAATGTATGCGAAAATGGAAAAACCAATTGACAAAGTAAGACCAAGGAATGTGTGTACCTTTTACAATGTAGCAACAATGAATGTGACAAAAAAATATATTCAGGAAACCTCGAGAACAATGAGATCAAGAATAAATGAAAATTTAAAGCCCCTGAATGTGAGGTTTATAAACATCTTATGACAACTCCCCAATCACACACAAGTCCATCACATGGTCAATTACGACATCGAAAATTGCAATACATACCTCAAAGGTGGTCGAAGAGAAGGAGATCAAAGCAGGGCCTATCGAAGTGCCACTTAATCTCACTAATTTTGTGTAACGTTTAATTTCCTTTTTTGATAGATTAGTTTCTTATCCCTTTGATATCTTAAGTAATCCATGATATTTTTGTTAAAATTCTGTGTTGGTATGTCTATATGTCCAATGCTCTACTAAGGCTCCAGGTTGCATTCAATAGATAGGTCATTCAAATTTCCTTTCTGTATCCCTGGTTTAGGGATAAGCCCAAATGTTGGGAATATAGGGCTACACGGTCGTAGGAAGTTAATTTTTATTGCTCCTTTAAATGAATTAGTCCAATTTGCATTGCTTTTCATTTCCAGGCCATCCATTTTTACTTAAAATGTGATATTTTCCATTAAAATTGAGAGCATCGCTACTACGGTCTATTATGGGCAAAATTACAATTATCCTATTAATTTGCACGATATTTTTTTAGCGTCTAGAAAAATGTCCTCAATCGTGAAAAATTTAGGCAGTCGCCCAAACTTATAGCACAAAATATCTAGAACTAGCACCCTATGTACAACTTCCATGATCCTTCACCTACCTAGTGTGTTTTACAGTAGGTTATTTACAATAGCGCGGAGATAAATCAATTAGGTTTATCTCCTAAGAATTATGGCGGAGAAAAATTAGATTAATCTCCTGGGGATCAACCCATGGTTACGACTACCCCATTTATAGTATTGAAAAGGCATACAATTCAGACAGATTCAAACCCAGAAGATACACCGAAGTATATGTCAACGTTGTCAAATCTTCGGACGATCCATTTAGCTTGCCACACCAACACTTTTCATCCTCGAGTGTTATGACGTCAGCTTGCTGCTTTGTAGATATTCCGAAACTAATACTTTGTAATCGTCTCATTTCTCCATCCAATGTGTTCCTGATCTTCATGAACTTATCATTCAGCAACTTGGAACGTCCCTGTCGTGTTCGGCAGAAGGCCCATCTGCAGCATCAATACCTTTCCTTTTAAATGATGTACTTCGATAGGGCTTGACCCAATCCGTTCTCCTCGCTTCTAGTATAATAAGAGAGAAATCAGTCGGTTTAATTTCCTCGGTCATTGTAGTCCGGTAAGTCTTTTACCTGGAAATATGTTTTGATACAGTCTATTGTGTCGATTCCTTGTTCTCACCCAATCGATAAAACAACTTCTCCGTCATCTTAATTCTTCTTATAATCTTCGAAACTATAACGCTTTCCTGGAATCTTTCCTCGGATTCATCGTTCAACGAAAATTGACATCTCAAATCGTCAGATGAAACGAATCATCGAACGTGCGTGCTTGTTGTCCTCATCGGTCAAACATGACGGATGAACCTTTTCCCATTTCACAATGGTTCACAAACCGCTCTCTCAATTCATTTATTCCGCGCTGACCACAACTCACAACTAGAATTGTCTATCGTCTCACAGAGGATGAATGTGCAAACAAATTCAAGTCCGTGAAATCATGTGCGTGTGTTTTGTGTGCCGCCTCTAATGTGCACATACATGATATAGAAATTGACAACAAAAAATAAAACCTTCTATAATGGAAATTAAGCTTCAATGCA
>CAJQUW010015108.1:0-26660 GCA_907163375.1 Prostheceraeus crozeri
TGCACAGAGAATTGAAGATGGTTTTAGAAAAATAAGTCATTTGATTTCAGCATCGAGTAATCGCCCAATTATTATCTTAGCCTTGCAAAATTGCTGGAAAGAGTTGTCTTAAAGTGGCTGCATGCTGATATAAGCAACTTTATACAGTCAGTTTGCCTGAAGAAACATTTGCACAGCTCAGAAAGTGTTCTAATGCTATCGTCTCATCATCATTATTTGGAGAAGATGTCGGGTTTCTTACTTCCAGACCTTTGACGATGATTGATGGTGATCTGTACTTCAAACCACTAGTATCTCATCTGAGTTTGGAGTGAACATTTGTTCGCAGATTTATTCTTGCGGGTAAATTTTGGCCAGTTCAAAACAAACAATAATGAAGTTGAATGAAGAAAAATCAACTGCAATAACTTTCCGGAACTTCAAATTCTATGTTCCACTTCCTCTCATCAAGAAATGGCAGTCTGCCAATAAAAATGCAGTATCCATCTTTATTTCATTTTATTTTTCGAGATCAACATGTCTATCGAAGCCCGAAGGGCGAGGCCACAGTTTGTTGATCGAGAAGAATGCAATTAAGATGAATATCTTTGCATGAGTTACTTCATATCTTCACAGGATCCTGAGAATCTATGATCAGCAGAATTCTGCAAGAATTAGAGGAATGTGATTAATAAATGCGCCCGGGCCTACATCACACTAAGTTTCAGTTAATACAATATGCAATGTGTGTGGTTTAAATCAATACACAGTTTCATATTGTATGTGGACCTACATACAATAATCTTTTAGAAAATCATGATCGATATTATGATAATCTGTTCAAGTAATTGACCCACATGAACTAAAGCAGCTTCCAGTTTGCGATTTCATTGTTTATACGTCATGCAGTCACAACTACTGGCCATGCGGGACAGTGGTCGCCGTGCCACAGTCCTTAAGTGCTTGGCCTAGCGGTCTTGCGGTTCAGTGGTCGAATCCCGATAGTGTCATGGGAAGGGCATCACAACGTTCCAGATATAAGTTTGACTATGTCAGAACCGTCTAGGCTTTCAGTATAAGGCAGTAGAGACGTCAAACCATCACTTTTTATGGACCATACTAATATTGCATGTATTTCATTAATCGTCATATGCTTCAATATTTGTAGATGTAATGTACATCTGAATAAACCCATGTGTGAATTTTGATTCTCTGCGTGAAAAATGGGAAATTTCCTCGAACGAACACTCATCTATGACCATCAGAGTTTTATAGCTGTCAAAAATTCACCTCTATTTGTTATGGAATTGTAGATATCAACGGTATTTCTTGAGATTTCCATGTAGATTTCACCGTTTTACAGGATGAAAAACTTTCTATGTGCTAATGTATTCCAATGAAGTAGTGCAATAAAGACGGTTTTTTGCACTCCCTGAAATTTGTGCATTCCTTGGAAAGCAGAAACTTTATTGTATTTCACTCTCGATGGCTTTGGAGGTCATAGAAATGATTGAAATAAGTTTGAAATAAGTTTTATAGTTCCGCTTGAGCAGCATGTTGTTTATATAAATGCCATATAAACAACAGCAAGGCTTTTTCCATTAAAAGTTTGAAATGTATTATTGCCCGGCATTGGAGGGTATATAATGCACCATTACATGCCCGCCAATTTCACATAGAATTCTCACCGTACCAGATAGCCATGAACCGTCGTCCGTCACTTCAGCTTGAGAATCCATTAATGAATGAATTGGTGAATGGATGTTTCAAATCATTTTTAGATAGATATCTGAATTTCAGATCTATTCACATTTGCAAACATTCATAGAATTTCAAACTTTTCATGAATTACAATCTATTGTCCTAAGCGTTTCCATGATAGTTTCCCCAAAACTTATCATATCAATGCGCTGAAAAAACACGATATTTTCTCATTGACTATTATTTACATGAATATATCTATGACTCAAATAACCTCTTTGTCAAACATAGCAATAATTTTTCGCTTTTTTCTGTATTGTTTCACGGTATTTTCCCATAGAAATACACCTTAGGACAATATCATTATTACGTAGATTTTGCTATGTAACAATGCAGAATTTTTCGTGCGCTTGAGATCTATTGAGAGAGCAAACTATCATAGACTTCCATAAAAGTCAATCAAAAATTTCTTCATCTCTCCACTATCTGTGGCTAACAGTGATCAATAATTGCAATATTCATAGACTTCTCAAGGGCTACATACAATAGCATTATATCATGGATTTTGAGGGCAGAAATATCAGACAGTCTCGGCTGCTAACGCATCCTCGCCTATGTCTGATATTACTGTCCTAAAAATCGGCTCAGTCTCATAATAGCGAAACCCAAAAACAGCGAAGTATCAGAATAGCGAATCTCAAAATAGCGAAAACGTATTGCATAATCTTAAGAAGTTCACGAGAAATCATCTTTATTTAGTTTATCAAAGGTAATTGGATTGGTGAATAATACCCATCATCAATGCCACTGAAAAGGATATAAATTTCCTTATATATTCATGTACCTTGTACAATGTATTTGAATATTCTCTAAAAACCCATTATGTGCAAGACAGCCCTGGCATGAGCTTGGCGACTGAGTTCAATTGAAATGTATTAATCGCGTAATCGGTCTCGTCTTTCATGGTGCTTCAAAATCCAGTTGACTCATCATGATGTTTGAATCAATTGTTTGTTTTAGTTTATTGTTAGGATATAGAACAGTGCAACCCTTAAGTCACATGGCAGCAATTTCCAAAGATCTATCGGTTTCCTTTTCACAATTATTCTGCTATTGTACAGAATTAAATAAATAAACGATAGTGATGATATGGTAATTTATGTTATCTATCAATCAAGCAAACATAACTTCTCGAGGACTTCTTAAGATTATGCAACACGTTTTCGCTATTTTGACACTTCGCTGTTTTGAGATTCGCTGTTATGAGACGACCCCTAAAAATCCATGATTTAGTGCTACATTATGAAAGCAATAATCAAAGAGATGATTGCACTGTGACATAAAATTGTAAATACTACAATCCTTTGTTGCGGTCTGAGCCTCCTCCTCGGAGAGAGAGAGTTATAAATAGATAACTTGTTGTTCTAGACTTGATGAAATATTTGCGGAACGATGCAATAACACCTTGTTTTGTGATTTCTGTCTGGAATCTAAGTGTTTATGGTAATCCTGCCCGTCATCAATTTAGAGAATTGGAAAATAACAGACGTTGTCATTGACTTGTCTCTTCCACATTATTTTGTTCGAATTCCCCTTTTTCCACCATCAAAGTAATTATTTAACGATCGGGATTTTACCTTTAGAAAGAAGTTGCAGACTGACAGTCTGGCGTTTTCAATCCATTATCGATGGGCGTTTGATGAGATGAAAAAGTCAAAAAATACAGTTGTAAATTCTTTTGAATGAGAGAAAAAGACGATGGGGGAACAACTTTGGCTTGTGAGGGGAGACAATCATCTTTTCACCGCGACGCGTTGGTGTTTCTACAGGAAATAACAGCAACTGTCGCCTGACTCTGTCTTCTCAATAATCCGTCTGTTGTTGGCACGCAAATCCGCGTTGGCGAGGCTGCTTTAGTGTGAGCCGCTTCGTGCGATAACAACATACCAGAGAATGACTTCAACTAAGGCAAATGGATGGAATTTTGATAAATTGATCAAACTATATGATTATTGCAGATATATTTCACCTCAATAGGAGATGTGTGGTTTATCAATATCAAAGTGTGATCAAACCGTTACAAGGACCAACTACAACCAAAGTGTTTATATATCACGTGTGGAAACTCCCCATTAAATTCGTCATCTTTTTTAGCCAAGATCATTTAATTTCTATGTGAAATCAGCTATCAGCCTTGGATCAACATGCTACTAACCAGAGAAATGGACCTTCAACTTTATATTTATCCTCTAAATCTGTGAATGTCCCATAGCTTGTCTATTCTCTTATTGTATTTCCGATAAGCGACATAACCTAAGAAAATCTATGATGTCGGTATGATATCGTTGCCTCAAGATAGACAAATGCATGTATTTTTTTCTGCAACTGATTTATTCAAATTGAATGCACAACAAAAATAATACCATCGTTTAAAACACGCTCTAAAAAATATGATAAAAAAGTCACAAGTGAAAGTCAAAAAATTCAAAAAAAGTCTCCTCTTGTCTCGGCGTTGACCACCATTGCAGAAATTCAATGCATGCTGTGTCTGCAAAAATAATGTTAAATAATGAACGAAATACCAGTACAGTTTGTTGCACCAGCAGTAGTCGATTCTAGAGGCCATTAGATGACACTGAAACATCAGCAATGCATTTCAAATGTGTTCCAGAAAATACAAAACGGCGGAATATGTGGGCTCTTAGATTGTTTGAAGAGTGGAGTCAGCATAGATACACAACTACCGCTGAATCACATCAGTTGCGTGAAGTCCTCTTGAAACCAATAACTAATTATTCAGTAGACGAGTTGAACTACTGGTTATCGAAATTTGTTTATGAGGTCAGAAAACGAGATTCTACTCAATATCCTCAAAATTCGCTGGTTTCAATTATCGCTGGACTTCAAGGCATATTCCATCAAAACAATATATCCCATCTATTTTTCAAAGATAGAGAATTTCTCTCTCTTCAACAGACGCTTGATTCCGCCATGAAATTTTCTGTCAAGAATAATAACGGAATTCACAAAAATCAAGCACCTGTTGTAACAGAAGTGGATGAAGAAAAATTATGGGGAAAAAGAGGATTGGGCCACTCGACTCCAACTCAAATAATGCAGACACTATTTTATTTCAATGGGCTGCATTTTGGAATACGTGGTGGAAGTGAGCAACTCAATTTAACTGTTGATCAATTTTCACTGGAAATGGTTAATGGATCCGAATGCTTACTATACAGAGAAAAAGCAAGCAAAACCTTCCAAGGGGGACTGAAACAAAGAAAACTAAATCCAAAAACAAATACTTACTTCAAAAATCCTCATCTTCCACCCGAGAGGTGCCATGTTGAGCTTTTCAAGCTATTCAGAGAACATCGTCCTGAAGTCCTGAGATTTTATTTGCAAGTAGAGCTGCACCGATGACATATGGTTTACAATACGCCCGATTGGAATAAATATATTACAAAAAATGTTGAAAACGATGTGCGCGAAGGCCGGACTTGATAACAACTTCACTAACCACGGTCTCAAAGCAATACTTGCCACCCGATTGTATCATCGCAATGTTGACGAGCAGGTTATCATGGAAATGACCGGATATCGGAGTGTTGATGGTGTTCGGTCGTATAAGAGAACCGAACAGTTCCAGATACAAGAGGCTTGTGCAGTAGTGGATGGATACCATCAGAAGATTCCCAAGATCGTAAACAGTTCTTCGCCGGGAGACTTCAAGAGTCTGTATAGTTTTCATAATTGTGAAGTGACCATTATTCATCAATCGAATCAAGATTGAATTAAGAGACATATAATATTGTCACAGTCTTTTTCCTCACCTTTCCTTGCTTGTTGCATAGAAATTTGTGAATATAGCCATTTATATTTGCGTTTGATATTTTTTCATATAATACACGGAAATTACAGAAAGATCAGAGATATCTACACTAAGCTATGCGTTATTACTTTTTGTGCATCTCTCTTTTTATTTGAATCATTCATATATCCACGCACTCTATGAATGTATCTCCATTTATATGACTAGAAGACAGTGATTGTCAACAGATCGATTCGAAAGTCATTATAATCATTTTGTTGATGTAAATGTGATATCTGTTGTTTTCTATCATAGCTTGAATTGTGATTATTATTATTTCATATCTTAGAAACATCATAGATTGTTTGCAGCTATTGGACATGCGAAATGTACCATAGCGCTTCAGCGACATGACCTAGATATCACTTCATCGCTATGGTACATCTGGTTAAGCAATCTGCCATGATATGAAAAATGTCGCAGGGCAACATTTTTTATCCTTGCCCTCGTGGGAGGGCAAGATAAATTTGCATAGAGATATTCGTATAATCGCATTGATTTTTTTTGCTTAATTGTTAGCGTCTTTATTTATACCATAAAATGCCGATTCACATGTCCATGTTATTATGGAAACAATATTTTTTAACAAGGTGACCTGCAAAAAATGCAGATTGAAGTTAAGTCAATATTTTTGATATAAAATTCAAGATCAAGTTATTAAAGGACTAAATTACACGGAGTTGTCAGATATTGCGGCATTATTATCAGACAACTCAATGTCTGAAGCATCTATTGGAAGGCTTTTGGGTCACAAACTTCGGGAACCTCTCACACAAACGATTCTTGATCTCAAAAGTAGAAATGATATTTTTGTGCTTGATATTTTTAATCACATTGATTATTGGGCAGCTGCCAGGCAGTTCGCTTCGCGGCCTCGGCTTCATAGAATACCTATTGTCTTCCAAATGTCTGCGGATAACTATGTAATTTTTCGCTGATTCACAGTTTTGATTCATGCTTATTGATTCCCTTCCATTCCATATTTCAAAATTATTCTGCCGTCAATTGCGATATCAAATAAAAAACTGCTCATGAGCGCTGACTAAAAAGTAATATCATAGCTGATCAAATGGCTAATCAACCACTAATTCCATACTTCCCTTAGACTTACTTTGACTATACAACAATCACATTTTACCTATCAGGTGATCATTATTTGTTGTTGATATCAGTTGAAATGAAATCAAAAATTCCAATCCAAGAATTATCTTCGCATGAACAATTGCGTGTGACGTTCGACATCTTTTTCATTAAGATGCATTCAGACGCTGTTTGCAAATTTACAGGAAACTTCTTATGCAACTATTCAGTTATCATAACACCTACAAATTCGAATGTAATTGAATATACATAAATAGAAATTTGTATTCGATGCTAATGTTTAGTTATTTATCCATCATGATACACTGCTGATGTGTTATAAGCCGGAGTCAGAAATATCTAGTACCAGGGCCGATGCTTTTCATGTCTGAAATTACAAATATCTTCCTCACTTGATCATTTTCATATGCTGGCTTATCAACTTGGTTCTTCAGCAATAACATGAAATGAATACCGGCATGTTAATTAGTCATAAATATGCTTTCTCAACCAGAAACAACAATCAATAGACGAATAGTAAGTAACATTTCTGTGGAACTTTGGTCAAAAGAGTCGATTGAATATTTAGTTCAAGTTTTGACTTAATGACCTCATTTTTCAAATAGGCTTTATGTCTTCAGTGCAATTCGTTTTCCAAGCTCTAACCTAAATACAACTTGCAACAATGGCAGAGCTATCGGCACATCAAATAAGATTTACATTGTTTGTGATAAGCAAACGCGCTATGCATGTACAACATGCGAAATATAACAAATGAAAAGTTACAATGTGTTAAATGTTTAAAAATTCATCCTTCTGCTCGACAGTTATCAATTGACTTACAGATGGTGCATAGGGCCTACAGCATTTGATCATGTGATCAGCAATTATATTTTAAGGCGATTACACTCAACTGACGTAATTGATATGTTCATTAAGGATGGCAAAGCAACTAATTTACATTAAAGACGGTAAAATTTCTGACCTGGGCTCAAATGCAAAATTCACCGGGGTCAGGTCTGGGCCGAACAAAGCGTCCCAGTTCTAGCTCTGGTTATAATTTCACTTCATTCTTGGTATAAGCAAATTCTCCAAGTGCCAAATCCGTAATAGCAAATTCACTAATGACCAATTCCAATTTACAAATCTTTCCAGATCATTAGTTGCTTTAAAACGAATTCGTCAAATTTCAATTAGCAAGTTAGTGAAATGTCGACAGGCGTTCATTAAATATCACCATAAGCACATACCTGGCAAATCGCCTAAGTTCATGCGCCTGCAATATAAATGCTGCTTTTTCAAAAACAATCTATTTTAAATACGGAGTTGTGTCGATGTTGAGAGATGTGAGCCAGGACTACTGATGAAATGGCAGCTATTCAGGTCTGTTCCCATTTGTAAACTGAGGATGCAGCTCAATATTTCATTATTCTATTTACAATTCGTCAAATGGCAGGCCCGTTGATAATTGAATTTTGAAAAAATAGTTGCAACTATGATTGCAACATTTTAAGCTTTTGATTAGCATGATTAGCGTTCTCTAAATTGCCATTGGTTAGTAGTGTAATTTTGGACGGACCAGGACAAGTACGAAAAAATACAAAAAAATAGGGACCCCCTCGAAATTTATAAAAAAACAGCTAAAATAGATGCAAAATATAAAAATACAAAAAATAGGGATCCCCTTGAAATTTATAAAAAAAACAGATAAAATCACCAATTCACGGGCTAAAATAGATGCGAAAATGGGAAAAATACAAAAATAGGAAAGTACCTTAAAGTATGACCCATGAACAAAAATATTCATTTAAAAATGGAAGATGAAAAAACAAAAGAACCATCAGCCCCCTTATATCCTTCATTATCATATGAAATAAAACCTTCGGTTCCCAATGAAATGGATATAGCAAAACACAAAGATAGAGTCAGGTACATGAAAGATAAGGAAGCCCAATTATTACTTAAACTAGAACATTATAATAAATTAAGAAAACGATGGACCATAGCTAAGAATGTGACACAAGGCGTTGGTATATGTTTAACAATTTCTTTAGGCGCTCTCACTATTGTCATTTCATCTGGCGTTCTTACAATTCTGTTGTCGCTACTGTTTTAACAGGCACAGGTGTCTTCACAACGTCACTTGCAACAGTGGATAGATAAATCTGTAATGTCTAAGAAACGAAAATCCTTAAGTAAGAAACATGCACATGTCAAAGAAGTATATGATAAACTACATTACTACTTCCAGAGAGTGTATGATGACAATGTTATTACGTTAGATGAGATTGAAAAATTTGATCAAATAGCTAGAGAAGCAACTAAAATTCCTGTTAAACCTCAAGACAAAGTAAACAATGAAGCTTTTTTAGAAGAAATAAGAACTTTATTAAAAACGTTAGAACATCAGTAAAATTGTCTCTTCAAGTCTCAGCACCTTTGGTGCAGTGTTTTTGCTGTACCTCTATGCTACCACAAAATTCAAATATTATCTTATAAAATAATGAACACAAATGAGGCAAAAATAAAACAACTAGACGAATTAATAAAACAGAAAAATATTATGAAGAAAAAACATAGACAATATCGAATGCTACAAGCTGGCGTTCAATCCGATATGTTAGAAAAAATACGCCTAACTGACCAAGTGAAAACTGATTTTGAAAAAACTATTGCACCACTCAAAATTCTTGAGAAAGAACTTGCAGTTCATGATAAACGAATTGATATCGCGGATCCAGTGCAGAAAACCATCATGGATGATTATGGTTTGTTAGAAGCAAACATAGAAAAGAAATTACCCAAATCTATGCTCTTTGAACATTCTACTTCATTTATAGATGGAAAGCCATCTCTTAGATTTTACTTAGGTGGAAAAGAATTATTTATAAATACTAAAGAAAGTTTAATTTTTACACCAGACAAAGCAGTTTTCAGTTTAGACAGAAATTTCGTGGATTTATTAAGAGGAGCGAAGTTAGATAACTATCATACTGATGATCTACTGAAATACAAAACTATGTTAGATAAAGTTGGAACTGTAAAAACTCTTAAGCGTTATACAACTTGAATGACTTATTATCCAAAACGTCTAGTACCAGTAAAACAGGAACAAAGATACCAATATTAACAGCTGCTTCGCCAGCAAGAACTGGTTATTCAACACCGCCTGGTTATTCAACACCAATGGCTGCTTCTCCTGCAAGAACTGGTTATTCAACACCGACTGGTTATACAAAAACAGGAACAGGACTAAAAGAGACAACGGTTTTCCTGCCCGATGATCCACAAGAATTAATGAATAGATTACAGATTTTATTAGCTGCGAGAAATGAAGGGCATAACTCTAGCTTTAACGAAATACAT
The DNA here is from genome assembly GCA_907163375.1 of Prostheceraeus crozeri. Taxonomy (NCBI): domain Eukaryota; kingdom Metazoa; phylum Platyhelminthes; order Polycladida; family Euryleptidae; genus Prostheceraeus; species Prostheceraeus crozeri. The sequence continues at coordinate 9,998 of CAJQUW010015108.1, forward strand.
GCAATCTTAAAAAGACTATTAGAAAAGAAAATTATAAGTGAAGAAGACTATCAAAATTTATCTAAATTATCTAGTTAAAAATGTCTTCGGCAGAACTAGAAAAAATTAATAAGCATTTAGAAAATTTAACCGAGATTTTAACCTCATCAAAATTTAGTACGACATTAAAATTTATAACAACTACTTCATCCCATACCTGTCATTTAGATCCTATTATTCACTTAGAACAAGACAAACATTATGAAGTAGCACTAACTAGTTTTTCAACATTTAACACTATACAAAATATTATCAAAGATGTAAATGACCGATTTAAATATTCTAATGATCAAGGTAAAACTTGGAAAGAATTAACTTTTCTTCCTGGATCTTATGAAGTTGAATCCATTTCCAATGAAATAAAAAGACATTTAGGCATTCAATTTAAAGACAAGAAACAATTACATTTCGCAGTTGAACCAGCAGTAAATAAATTTTCTCTTACTTTAGATGAAAATCATCAAGTTGATTTTAATATTGACAAATCTTTATCAAGACTATTAGGATTTAAAAAGCAACTCTATACACAAGTTTTCATATAAGTGAAAATATACCTAAAGTAACTGAAATAAATTCAATCAACGTTCAATGTGATATTATAGAAGGTGGTTATGTTAATGGAAAGCTGTCAAATAATATCTTCAGTTATCCAGCATTTACAGTTCCGATTGGTTACAGTTTGAATGTAATCCCAAAATCATTAATATATTTCCCTGTTACAAGAAAAACAATTAATTCAATTACAATTAGAATAACAGATGAGAAAGGAAAGGAAATAAATTTTGGAGGTGAAGAAATTATGATAGATCTTTTGGTTCGGGAGGTATAATTAAAAAAATATTGATTTAAAAATGAGTGAAAGCAGTTGTGAAAAATATCCACTAAACAAGAAAGTGAAATTCAATCATCATCATAACTTGTCAAATAAAGTTTTATCAGTTATTTGTGGAAGATCAGGTTGTGGAAAAACATATCTATTATTTAAAATTCTCACGACACCCAAATTTTTGGATTATAACAATCTTATCATTTATACAACAACAGCAGAACAACCTATTTATCAATTTTTGAAACATGGTTTTGAAAATAATCTTACGAAATCAACTATAGCTTCACTGTTTGAAGAATATGAAAAATCGGAGTATGAAGAAGAAATAAGTTCCTGGTGTGAAGAAGCAGCGAAAAATAAACAACTAGTAGAACCCAATAGAAATAAACACATATCGATACAATTAATAGATGATAGTGGCAATATGCAAGATCCTAGTAAACTAAATAAAACGAAAAAACATTGTGTGGTGTTTGATGATTGTGTTAATGACAGAAATCAGGCAGTTCAGAGAAATTATTTTACAAGAGGTAGACACAATAACTGTAGTGTCTTTTATTTGACACAAAGTATGTATTCATTAGATGGAAGTGTTATTAGAAAGAATGCTAATATTTTTATGCTTTTCGAAATCAACCAAAGAAACCTAAGTGATTTGTTAAGAGACTTATGTATAAGAGATAAAGATGAATTTAAACAATCGTGTAACAATGCTTGGGCAAACGACTATGGTTTTATCACAGTCAATATTGATAAAAAAGTACATGATAGAGTTATCGAACAATTGTTCTCTGACTGAAAGTCAATAGAAGATTTGTTCACTGACTAGGCTTCGCCTCGAGGGGCTTTGCCCCGACTGAAAGTCAATAGAAGATTTGATCACAGAGTAAAACTCTGAATCGAACAATTGTTCACTGACTAGGCTTTGCCTCGAGGGGCTTTGCCCCGACTAGATGTTAAAGAAATTAAAAAGGTAAAGTAGTAATTCCATCAGGCAAAATCTTTCTTTTATCATCAAATGGATCTAATGCCAATTTATGTTCCTCTTTTAAATACATTTTATGTTTCCTTGAATTAAGTCTATAATTACATGCTGCCTTTATTTCATTATTAAATAATGCATTCTTATAATCTTGAAATGTTATTTGGTTAGCTACTGATGCCTTTGAAATACCTTTTAATGTTTTATGTGTTTTAATATTACTAGTTGTATAACAATAACATTTAGATTTAAGAAATACAGCTTCTGTTATGTACTCCTAATTTCCTTCTAGTTCATCTTTCACTTTACATAAATCAGAAGGATGAATTATATCTTTTATTTTATCTATTTCTTTATCAAGTGAAGAATTAAATGGTATTGTTAATTCTAAGAAAACAGAATCCGTATCGCTGAAGTGAAGTTTATAGTTTTCACCATAAGCAGGCGCTAAATAATCATATATAAAATTGTACATAAATAGTTTAGCTAGTTCTAATATAGTAAATCCTATAAAATTAAACTTGTCATGTTTTACAATGCTTCTTCTTAGATGAACAGCACAAAGTTCATCACTGAATCTAGTGGTTCTTTTATATGTTGGTTTCCTAGTTAAATTTTGGAAACGATCTTTATTATAAACTATTTCTATGTTTTGTCTGTTACGTACATTCTCTAAAGTCTTTCCATAAAATGCGTTATTCATTAATTTAAAGAATACGTTACCAAAGTTATCTTTATTTCTCTTAGCTATTTTACGTTTCTCTATATTAAATTCTATATAATTTTTTAACCACTTAGATTTCTTATATACTAATTTTCGGTGAATTTTAGTGAGAATCATTCCATGATCTAAATACCAATCTAACATCCTTCCTTCAATAACATATTTTTCTTTATCACTTTGAGTTAACATGAGTTTCTTGGTTGGTCTGTACTTTGGGGGGGATTATGGTCTTTTGATAATCTGTAAAGTCGTCCATATTAGGTATTTTATTTTCAGGACAGAATGGGAAATACTTTGTCGTATCTTTTAGTTCATCAGGGTACTTTAAGTCAACTTCATACACATATCCATATCCATCTTCAACAGTACGTTCATAAACTAATTTGTCACACCACTCCATCTCACCTGTAGGCAATTCTTGTATCATACAAGAAGAATATAAACTATTAAAATCATAATATAACAAATAGTTCTCTCTCATAAACTCATCAATTGCATTTTCACGTTCTACTCCTTCTCGTTTCGTTCGAAAAATTTCTAATATCTTTTCTTTTTCCTCTGGCGACAAAGGTTTCATTATTCCATAAGTATCAAGATTCACTTTCTTATTGTAACATTTAACATATCTATTACCTAACACAGATGAAACTCCACCTCTAATTCCAGATTCAAAAAATAATAATTTATCATATGTATTTTCTTTATAATATTTCAATTGAACGGACTTTGTCCTAGAGCCATCGGTTTGAACACCAGTATGTTTAAGTCCCGCTAACCATGTTAAACCTGGTGTAGAATAGCGATAACATGGATCTATTCCGTAATATTCAATACACATGACACGGAAGTTTTCAAATAGATCAGCTAGTATTAACACATCTATCTGAAGATAGTTCATTGTATAATCAAACATATTGTGACAATTGAGTTCTGTCCAATTCTTCTGTGCCTCATGATAATCTTCTTCTGATAGTTCTGATTGTTTCAATGTTGTTTTAAATTTGTCACGTGAAGGAAGTTGTTGTTCTTCCATTATTTCATTTATCTTGTTTATGTCTCCAGTTAAGTACTCATATGGAAATATGCCTTTAAGAGGTCTCAAGTTATATTTATTTAATATTTTACATTGTTCAGGTTTTAATGTTTTACCCATGGCTTCCAATGAATAAGGAGTAAAAAATCTAAATGCATCTAATATTCTAATACAACCAAATTGCATTGAGAAGTATTCTTCTTCTGTTTTACACAGTATGTTTGTTCTTAATTGCTGTAATATTTTCGAAGAGAATAACTCTTTTATTATTAGATGGAAATCATACTTAGAACCATTATAGAAATATAAAGGAACAAAGTTATATCTAAATTTATTTGCATTAAGATTACAAGAATTATGTGCTGCACCTCTATATAAACCATTTAGATGATCATGATCTTTTACTTTATCTTTGTCTAACTCTTTACCACAGTAATAACAATTCTTTTCATTATTAAATTGTACTAATTGTTCAGACGTTAATGGAAGCATTGGTTTATTTGTTTTAAGCAATTGTGAAAAACGCTCCTGCAATTCTTCTATTGTGTTAACAAACTTTATAGCACTATCCTCGCCATAGTACTGGTAATATTCTGATTGAAACAAATTGGGATAATTTGAATGAATGTACATTCCCCAACATAATGGTTTTTGCTCAAACAAATTATTGTTACATTTGTCTGTAATTTTAACATTATATGCTTCAAAATCACAATATATTACAAATGGTACTTTGTTCTTATAGTGCCATTTGTTGTATTCTAAATAATCTTCTTTTGGAAACGTATTTCTGACTGCTTCATTTTGTTGACAATTTACCAAGTGATTATTTAATGCTTGCTTGGTTCTAAAGCTCGTCATACATTGGAGACAAGGGAAATTAGTATGATCGGAAGTTCTTGTAAAAATAGAAACATCTTTACATAATATGTAATGACCTTGATAATATAGTATATTTGCTTGTGCCGGTTGTATTAAATGCTGTAACTGCTGTTGATACTGTTGTTGTAACTGCTGTTGATACTGTTGTTGTAACATCTGTAACTGTTGTTGATATTGCTGCTGTAACATCTGTAGCTGCTGTTGGTCTCCAGAAGTAACAGGACGACCTTTATAATTATTATGATTAATCATTATGGGCGTTAATGTCTTTTTAATTTCATATTTTTCAGTACATATTACAACGTCTTGGTAAATAATATTATGGTGTATATAATTACCGCGTTCATTATATTGTATTTCTGTTTTACATAATCTATTGTTATTTAAGTAAAATTCTTTTACGTTTGCATAGACAGTGTCATTAATTGTAACATTACCAGTATATAAGGGAGTAATATTCCCAACAGAAATGTATTTTATATTAAGTTCGAACACATTTACTTCTATTAAATCTTTGTTCTTTTTATGAAACTTTTGTAGCTTATTATAATCATACGGAAATTCATTTAGTCCATCAGAAAGATCAAATTCATATAAGTATTCTTCTTTATTATAATGACTTATTCTTTCTTTGTGATATTGCGCAGGATGTAAATGTGCTATAACACTCCACAGAAAACAATACTGATCATCATTTTGAATGTTAATTATTTGTGGTGAACTGAAGGGTAGGGGTATGTAACTACCTCCAGTATTATTTTTATATTTATTAATTACTAATTTCTTGGATATTATTCTAACAAGCTTCCAACCAGATTCACGCAATTGAGCTTCAGTTATAGCATCTTTTAATTTATTAATCATTATTTCAAATAAAGGTTCTATATCCCCTACGTTATGAATTTCTTGTGTTTTACTGAAATGACTTGTATTATTTCTTCAATATTTCCATCAGGCCCAGTCTTTGTGTACCGTACTTCTACATTCATATAACATTTGAAAGATTTTCTCAATATGTTATAAAAGTTATATAGAATATCATAAAAGGTTTCATCGGTTTCTGCAGATTCATCATACACATCATGTTCATCATTAAATAAAAACCTTACATCTACTTCCGGTTCATCTATTACACTAAAAACTTTTTTATATTCTGAATACGAATAATCATCAAATACTCTTTTGACTTCTATATCAGCAGGTAATGTTTTTAGATAGTTTATATATTCATTCATTCTCGTTATATTACTTGTATCATGTCGTTCTACATTCTGTAAATGCATACGACTATTTAAATGAGATTTATAACCTCTAGGCGTCTGTAACTGTTTGTTGCACAGGGTACAATATAGGTTACCTTCTTCCATTTTACCTTTTTTAAAAAAAAAATTTATGTTTTACTTTTTTATAAAAAAAATTTATGTTTTACACAAAAACCTCGATTTCATCAACTGCATCTTCGATGCTGAGGCGCAAAGCGTTGACTTTGTTTGTTATACACAGGAATATTTAATTCATTTAAATGACTCTAGATCGTAAGCTGTTAAATGTTCTTTCTTAACCAACCACCATAAATTATTATACGCTAAGAATACTCTGAAACTTCGTAGACACGGTGGTAAGTATCCATTTTTCATATGTGGTTTTAAACCGTGTTTTATTTTATAGTCGTTAACGAACTCTATGTATTTATGATGGTAATGAAATTTAACTTCTTTCTTGGAATTTACAGGATTTATAGGATGATGATAATCTGTTAACACTGGTATGTGTTTGATGATATACTGACTATAGTCATTATGTTTAGGCATATTTTTTTTTAAAAAAAATTTACATATTATTTAACTCATTTAATATTGGTTTTATGTCACTCAATGTACTTTTGGCATCAGTGACTAGAGGGTGTACATTTTTTAGTACATCACGGAAATCATTAATGCCTGTTCTAATAACATCTAGTGTATCTCTATTCTCTAATCGTTCAGGGGTTTTAATTTTTAACACATTATTCAGATAATGATCGAAATAGAAATAAAATGTTTCGGGTATGATTGTTAGTGGTTCAAGTGATTCGTTTTCTAGAAAAATTGTTATTTCTTCTATATTATGCGGCGACAAGTTCTTAGCACTTGCGTAGAGACTAATGTCAAAATCTGATGCATTACTATAAAAATCATGCTCAGTATCTAATAGTACATTTAAATCTTTACCATATACTTGTAGTTGATTCATAATAGTATCAACCCGTATTATACCGTACTTAACATGTACATATTTAGCTAAGGGTAAAGTTAGTTTATAATTTTTCTTGATATCCTCAAAGAATGCTACATTATTTTGCGTAGTTGTATAAAAGGTTTCCACGTTTTCTCTAATCTTATTATCTACATCGCAGGCTTTATGAGCTAATACTACAATTTGTATATGATGGTGACGACCTTTTGTAAATATTTCTGATATGTTCTTTTGCTTCACTAAACTAGCTACATCATCTAACACTAGTAAAGACTTTTGCTCGTATGTTCCAGCAAAAGTACGCATATCTTCTAACATACATAAATCTTTTTCGTTATAAACATTTGAGTATCCTTGCCATTCATCTCTCTGTAGACAAAACACATGTACATTTGTTTCATGAGGATAATGTTGTTTTATATACTTTCTAAGAAACGTAGTCTTTCCACTCGCTGTCTTGCCATATACGATAAAATGTAAGTTCTCTTGTGCAGCACGTCCTTTAGGTTTCTCGTTGTTATGAGTAACTGGTCTCCAACCTTTAAAGGTTTTGGTTTGACTTTTATAAAATGCAACTTTCGTTTGTTCTGCTGTTTGTAAGAACCCTAACCAGTTTATGAAACAATAAATAAAATAGATAAGAACACATAGAATAATAATTTTCACACAATGAAATTTTAGAAACCCAAAGAGTCTTCCTAGATCTGAATTTTCTGAAAATAAAGATTGCGGTTCATTATATTGATTGCGTTGATTGACGATCGTGGGAATTTCGGAATACGATTTTTCTATATTCATTTTTTTACTTTTTTTATATGAAAAATGTTTAAAACTCTCTTCACTAGTCCGAGACTCTCTTGAGCAACTGTAATAGTCCGGTGCTCTCTTGAGTGTTTGACCTCTGTAGGACTTCCAGACACAATCGGACTCTCGAGTCCGGGGGCCCAAAAGACGGTATAACACTCAAAAGAGCACCGGACTATTACGGTTGCTCAAGAGAGTATCGGACTACTACAGATATAAAATTAATCAAATTACACAAATTGCTGCATGACGGGAGAAGTTTCTCTCCAGCAGAACTTTATTACAGTTGATACATCTCACTTGTGTTTTTAAACATTCTTTACATCGGTATTTACTATCATAAAATTCTGTTTTGGGTTTAACTATTTGGCAATTAGTGCATTTTCGCGTACTAATAGCACATGAATTAGAATGATTAAAGAGACCTTGACTAGTAAAAAACTTATTACAATTCGAACATTGACGATCTTTTACTTTTGGTTGTGGGGGTGATTGACATGTTCTTTGGTGACGCGCAAAGTTCTTAGATGTTACACTTTTTCCACAATCACTACATGTTCTCATATGTTTATTTAATGATGAATTGTTGGATAACATATTTTTTAGCAGAAAAAAATAATCTAGAAAAAATGATGTTAACAAATGTTGGCGGGTGTGCTTACATTCCGAATAATCAAGAATCAGAAATAGAACTAGACAACTATATCATGAAAACTGGAGACATTTTAACAGGTCCGTTACATCTTTCTATTCTTCCACAACAAAGTACTGAGTTAGCAAATAAAGAATATGTTGATAAACAGTTCGATAGAATTGTGTCACTGCTCTCTCCACTAACGAAAGAAACAAAGCTTCTAAAGCAGAATGATGAAAGACTGCAAGAAAAGCTAACAGACCTAAGTAGCAAACATGGAAATCTAAAAGCAGATATAACAAAACTTCATAAAAAAATAACAGAACATTCAAAACTTGTGATCCTGTTATCACTAAATTTAAAATCTGCCATTGCAAAGAATACAAAACAAAATAAACAACTGAAAGAAGAGTTAGAAAAAGTTAGCGAAAAGAATCGAAAATTATTACAACACTTACAACAGATGCAATCACATTCCAAAAAAGTGTTGATGAATTAAGTAGCGCATCACACAACAAGCAAAGCACATAAACAGAATGATAAATGAAGTTAAAGCACTCAAACAAAAGGTTAGTGAATTGAAGACCCTTAAAACGAATTTAGATAAAGGAAATAAGGAACAGTTGAATGCTATTAAAGTTCAATTGGCCGCTCTTAAAACAGAAGTAAAGAAAAGTGAGAAAAAAATAGAAGTAAATGAAAAAGAAATTAAAGTACATCACACGCTGCTTGACGCAATAGATAAAGTGCAACAGACAATTAATAAAGTTACCGCGAAGTTGTTGTCCATTCACAAACGTAAATCTTAATAGAACCTTGTTCAGAGGCTTTAGCCGACCACAAACGTAAATATTTTTCCCAAAAGTCAAATTTAAGCTTAAAAAAATGCCTATAATTTATAAACACAATCTTAAACATTTTGCTTCAAATAATAAAATTGCTCATGAACCATCTCTGAAACCTGTGTACCATTATGATAGTGTAGAAACTGTTCAAACAGAAGGAGCTGGCATCTTTTCTGGTATCGGAAGTATCGTTAACTTGATTAAAAATGATAAAGATTTGATTTCATCTGCTGCTAAAGGAGCAGCTGCTATAGGTAGTACAGCTAGTGCAATATCGAATGCTGTTAAGTCACAAAACGAATTAAAGCAACTAGAAGCTATTCGCAAACTTAGGAATGATGCAAAAGAAATGCAAAAAGACAAAAAGCTCTCAGAGGAAACAAAAAACAAAATTGCTAAATTAGCGAAGATGGAAAGTAAACATGATGAAAAAACAATTGAAGAAATGAGAGGAAATGGGATGCAGTCCCTAACCACTAACGTGGGAAATGGTCTAGCAAAATTCTAGTAGAACCTTGTTCAGAGGCTTTAGCCGAGTATCAAACTGATTTTTTCTAATAAAAAAATATAATGGCAACTCTGATTGAAAGTAAATTTAAATTAGATGATCCCCCGTTCGTTAGTTACAATCAAAAAATGAATGACTATATAAGAATTGCTATGAACCCCGGTTCTTCGGGTAGAGTGCATACTGGAGGTGATTTAATTTTTGAAGTTGACAATCAACAAAGTTATTTATATTTACCCGATTCATTTTTACACTGTGAATATTCTCTATATTCTGATGCTGATTTTACAACACCATTACCGGCTACGGATAATATTACATTAGAAAACAATTTCTTCCCAAGATTATTCACACAAATGCGTTTAGATGTTGCAACACAAAATATAGAAACCATAAGTGATTCACCTGGCATTATTGATTCAATGCTTCGATTTGTAACAATAGGCGAAAATACTAAAATGCATGAAATCGAAGGATGGTTTCCTGATAACCATACCGGCATACTTAAAGATGATTTAACTCACACTGGAACAGATGCAGCAGGAATTGCGAAAGATGTAGAAAACATAGTGAAACAGTTAAACAGTACACAAAATAGCTCATACCAGAAAAGACGCAATTTTAATAATAAAAGTAAACAAACTGTTGATTGGTCATTGTCTCCATTATTCGGGTATTTAGATTACAATAAAATATCATGTCAATTGAAATTCAAACTCATAGTTAGTTCATCGCACTGTAAATAATGAAGCAATATTTTATGGAAAGGCTGGGAAGAAAGCATACCTAAAAATTGATAGACTTGAATGGTGGATTAAGCACATTACTCCTAGTTTAGAGGTTGAAGCAACTATTACGAAAAGATTAAATACGAACAAACCAATTCCAGTAAGTTTTATGAAGCGCACTGCGAGTTCTGTCACTTTTACTGAACAAAGATTTAACTGGCATTTCACAAGGTCATCAAATACTCCAAGATATTTTTTACTCACTTTTCAAAAGAATGAAACACCTAGTTTTGATAAGAACAATAGTCTTTTCCATATTAATTCAATTCGAAGTTTACAAATTTCATTAAATCAAACACGTTATCCTATTGATCCATTGAGATTTGATAACACCAATAATCAGTTTATGGAAGGATATGATGCTTATAGAAATTTGTGCCGAGAATTTGGAGTAGAAGCACAATTAAATCCTGCAGATTGGAAGAATTTATATCCTGTTTTATGCTTTGATTTAAGTGCACAATCGGAAGATATTATTAAGAATGGCTGTGATGTGACAATTAATATTGAAAAGGCAAATTCCACAACATCATTGATGGCTTATGGTTTATTGCTAGAAGACGCCGAATATTCTATTGAAATTCTTAATGGAAAGATGGTTAGGATAGGCTAAAGCCAGAGGAGCTTCGCTCCGATCGGTTAGTAACCTTAGGAGCTTCGCTCCGATCGGCTAAAGCCTCTGAACAAAAAGTGATAGGCTAAACCAAAGACTATAAATTTTTTATTAAAAAATGGCGCAAGTGAATAATAAAACGGTTGAATTAAAACTACGTAACATCATTGACAAAAAATACCCCTAAAACTATTACGATTAACAAAAAGAAGTATTACATAAGTAAACCAATGATAGAGAATATCAAATTACAAGAAGAAAAGAATGGTGGAATTCTCCCATTAATTCCGCTAATCATAGGTGGTATAGCAGCAGCAGGAAGTGTTGCAGGTGGGACAGCTGGTATTGTCCAGGCAGTAAATAAAAATAAATCAGAGAAGGCAGCATTAGAAGAGCAAAAACGTCATAATAGGGAGTTAGAGAAAGCTGCTAGAGGTGAGGGAATAGTAGATAATTTTATTAGTAAATTAAAGTTAGCTAATGAAGGGAAACGAGTTCTTAAAAATGTCCTACACAATATTGATGATTTGATTGAAATAAAAGAAACAAAAGACGGATCTGGCATATATCTAAATCCTAGTATGGTGCGATAAGATTTAATCTTTAAAAATGAATTTGAATAATTTAAGGATTTCAAATCTAGATCTAATGGATTATCTCTTAAAAGTACATAGAACCTCAAATTGTCACCACACCGGAGGTGACAAGAACAAAGTTCCACACCACTTCGGTGGTGATATACAAAAAGCATTAGAAAACTTTCCTGGCTTTATTTGGAGTAAATATTCGAAGGAGAAACATTTACCTGGGCATAATTTTACTGGCCCCGGCACAAGATTAGATTTAAGATTAAACGATGATGACACGCCTAGAGAAAATAGTAAACAAATAAATAGAGTAGACGCCGCCGCTTATAAACATGATTTAGCTTATCGAAATCATGACCTAAGTTCTCGACATGAAGCAGATAAGAAAATGATACAAGAATTAGATAGTATTCAGAATCCTTCCTTTAGAGAAAGAATTGAAAGAATGTTTGTTAAGAAAGCTTTACAAGCAAAAATGCTTTTTGGCCAGGGGATAGATGAAACGGCAGCAAAGCTGTCTGAGAGCAACGCTCGAACCTACGCGTCCGAAATTCACAAGGAATACAGAAAGCCGAAATATCTATTGAAGGTAAAAGTATTTAATAAAGATGATATTTGGAGTGCAGATCTAATTAATATGCCTAATGAAAGAGGGTTTAAGTACGCATTGACCGTTATAGATTTATATACACGATACGCTTGGGTAAAGCCTTTAAAAAACAAAAGTGGTCTGTCAGTTAAATATGCGTTTGAAGAAATCTTTAAAGAAAGTTTTAGAAAGCCAAAAAAGCTATTCGTTGATAAAGGGTCGGAATTTTATAACCGAAATGTAAAGCCACTATTTGAAACTGTTTATTCAACTGAAAATGCAGGAAAGGCTGTAGTAATAGAGCGCTTTAATAGAACGCTAAAAGGTAAGATCTTTAAGAAATTTACTGAGCAAAGAAATCAGAAATGGTTGAAGATATTACCAGGAGTTGTAGAAGAGTATAACAATAAGATACATTCAGGTATTGAAGAAACTCCAAAGAATGCTTCTGACGACCCTGATTTAATACGAAAGAAAATATTCGAAAATAATTATTCGAATGAGAGTAATCCGAATTTACAGAAACGTAAGCCGAAATTTAAGATTGGAGATAGAGTGCGAATATTTAAATATAAGAATAAATTTGAAAAAGGCTTTGTTGGCTATTGGACTAAAGAGATATTTGAAGTTTGCAAAATAAATCAAACTTATCCGTTTACTTATGAAATTATAGATTTAGATAATGAGGATATCAAAGGTAGATTCTATGAAAACGAATTACAGAAAACCGAGCTTTAACCTTTAGGTGCCGCTTTAGCTAGCTAGCTTCGCTTGAGTTATAGATTTGTTTAACTCTAACATTATATCTAGAAATGGTACTCCTTTTTGTAATTTGTACAAAACGTATAAACATAATTGTCCACAATAGGTAGTGCCTGGTGTTTGAATTTGAAACGTATTATAAATACCATTTCCAAGTAATTCTTTGACTTCATTTGTAGGGGGCAAAACGTATGAATCAAAATAATAGTTCTGCTGATGATTTTTAACGCCTGCTGACCAATGAATGCCTTTTTTATCTGACGTATGGAGATTGGTTACGAAATTTACAGTTTTTTTTTACAGTTATTTTTGATCAATTGTAATTCGTCTCTCATTAGGACATGAAAATTCTTTATTCCTAATCGATTAGCGATTTTCTTTAGGTCGAAATTTGTCGTAGTTTGCGTTCCATATAATTTAAAAAACTCGATCAGGTTAGTCATTTTACATGAGATAAATTCTATTTCAGAAATGACACAAAAGAATTGCACAATCTGTATGGACTCAGGGCTTTTGTTGCCTCTAGCGGGGCGGCCTCTAGCGCATTATGCATGACACTATTGTCTGCCACAAGCAGTAGCGGTTGCCATTAGGAGCTGATGCTGCCACGTATTGTCAATTTTCATTCTCTCTGTGAGTGTTCTACGTGACTGTGCCTTTCACGATTCATCTGCAAAAGTGTAATATTATGTCTCGACTTACTGAATTCAACAATTTGAGGATGGATATTTTAAAAATCATTACAAACGAAGAAGAGAAGAGACGATGTGAAGAAGTTTTCCAAGAGTACAGAAGGAGGAATATTAAGACAAAAGAAGAGGAAGATTATTTATACAAAGAATGGAGAATTATAGAAACTTTTGAAACATCTTTAACTGCATCTTGTGAATCGTCGTCATCATTTAATTTCAACGAGGAACTGAATAAAGAAGTAACTCTGCCGACGCTACGTGGTTTCTTACAAAGAATTGAAAACTACGAAAATCATCATGAGAACAGTAGTTTGAAACTAGCTATCTTGAAGGGACGTGCATTCAAAATTCTACGTGCGGGAAATACATTTAGTGACTATTTCCAATATTCCCGGAGTTATGTCGCGTTTTTAAGAAGACTTTATAACTTTTATTTACAATATCCGTTCATCGCCGATTCTCATGAATCCGCAACATTCTTTAAAATCAATTTTCGTATAATTTCATCGCACATCAAAAATGGACGACGCCGAAAAACATTTGAAGAAATAATGCAAACCCCAAGAATGCAAACCCCAAGAATGGAAACCCCAAGAATGGAAGTCCCAAGAATGGAAAGCCCAATGGAGTTCTGATAGTCTCAAATGTAACATTCTCACCATGTCTCCTATCGAGGAGACATTTCTTGACATTTTGTAAGTGTGTCAATTCATACACACTACTTATACCATTATATAGTAATGTGAATGTCTCCTGGATAGGAGACTTTTTCAAATTTAATTACAGAGTAAAATCTCTCCTAACCAGGAGACATTTCTTGACATTTTGTAAATGTGTCAATTCATACACACTACTAATATCATTATATAGTAATGCAAATGTCTCCTGGATAGGAGACTTTTTCAAAATTAATTACAGAGTAAAATCTCTCCTAACCAGGAGACATTTCTTGACATTTTGTAAATTACTGTTGAAAATGTGCAAATATTGTGTATGTAATTTCGCGTCAATTTTGTTGAATAAGAAACAATTTTGTGCAAAAATGGTTGATTTTACATAACGGTTATAAAGGGGCTGATGGTGTAGCTGACGGGTTTTCGCCTTTCATCACTTTTGGGTTTTCAGCGGAATTGTGTTACATCACATTCTTAGCTATGGTCCATCGTTTTCTTAATTTATTATAATGTTCTAGTTTAAGTAATAATTGGGCTTCCTTATCTTTCATGTACCTGACTCTATCTTTGTGTTTTGCTATATCCATTTCATTGGGAACCGAAGGTTTTATTTCATATGATAATGAAGGATATAAGGGGGCTGATGGTTCTTTTGTTTTTTCATCTTCCATTTTTAAATGAATATTTTTGTTCATGGGTCATACTTTAAGGTACTTTCCTATTTTTGTATTTTTCCCATTTTCGCATCTATTTTAGCCCGTGAATTGGTGATTTTATCTGTTTTTTTTTATAAATTTCAAGGGGATCCCTATTTTTTGTATTTTTATATTTTGCATCTATTTTAGCTGTTTTTTTATAAATTTCGAGGGGGTCCCTATTTTTTTGTATTTTTTCGTACTTGTCCTGGTCCGTCCAAAATTACACTACTTTGGTTTATCTGTGAACCGGCAAGCTCAATTTGTGAAGCAATTATAGAATTTTTGACCAATTACAGACATGTGGCATGTGACAAAATAGATGAAGACACGACCTCCAATTGTGTAAGTGGTCTTTCTAGATTTTAATTGCAATATCTCTAATAATATGTTGATCAGGCCACAAAATTGTAATTGGTTTTATTGACTGATGATCTGATATATCCTTTGTTTTCTTTTCTGTTATCATTTTACGATATTATCACATTGTACTTATTTTTCCTTGCATAGTAATAGCTGATACACTCTTTATTTACTTTCGGTGATGGTTCGTTTATTTACATTCATGCTTATTTCATGCAGTTACATAATGTGCTATTGTTTAGGGTGATTCATGCCATTTGCGTTATCACACTTGATTTCTATTCATGATGTCCTACAGTTGTTGGTAACACGCGCACAATTTTGTTTTCTGTACGTGACTTCTGGTGAAATACACTTTCGGTTTGCGATCCACGCTTGCATTCTACATACATTTATTACAAAGGCTACAGATGTCTTCAACAGGTTTATGGTATGTTTTTGTCTTTTTGTTAATCTTTGTGTTCTATAATATTAATATTGTGTTCTTGTTAGCGAGCGCGGGGTCCAAGGCAAGGATATGCGCGGGCCCTCGTACAACCTGCGCATCTCTGTTACAGTAGTTGGCCCATTTTGTTTTCACTCGCAATGACAGCCACCAAGCCATTGAGTTTATTACAAAACAATTTTGTCAAAAAAAATTGTATTTGGCAAGCACCGGAACATAGAATAGAAGATTACAAAGCTATCATAGTACTTCAAAATTATATAACTATTAAAGCAAATTTAGTTAATCTTATTTTCATTTAATTCAAGCCTGATGGTGCATACGTTTATGCATGCCAAAACAAAATATTCTAATGATAGTTTCATGTGTGCAATTGATAAATTATGAGCACTATGTAAAATGATGTATCAGATTATATAAGAATTGAACAAAATGTATATTGAACAGATTGTAAACACAGATAGTCTACCTAGCTTTACATGAATATTGGTCATGTCATCATATGAAAATGATGATAAGCGTTTTATTTTTTTTGAATGAAAATCGGAAGTTACAATCATTTAAAATAAATAATTAATAAAATAAACAGTAAATAAAATAAAAGAGACATAGTAGTTTCAGGCAAAATACGCATATCTTGCCTCTATTGGCCACAATAGGTATATGTTCATGCAAATAAAATGATAAAATGACCTGACTTTTATTTAACTTGAGACGTTGAAACTTAGCCATCATCTTTAAAGCATTTTGAGATAGAGTCTAGCAGGCAAATGAAATTCTCGAGCGCGGGGCCCAAGGCGACCGCCTCGTTCGCCTCCCCCTACGGCCGGCAATGCATCAATAAACTTGACATACTTCACACATCAACTTTTGATGCTCCCAAAAACGCATTCAATGAGCTGTTTGATTGAAAAACAACGATGGAAGATTCTGGAATGAG
>CAJQUW010015109.1:0-67110 GCA_907163375.1 Prostheceraeus crozeri
AGAGACCTAAATAGACAGCTGGAACACTCAGAGGAGCAATCCATCTATGTGATGCAGCACGGGCGAAGGCAGGGAGCTCTTTACTAGTTACACATACTGACGGCGAGTCTGACAAGCGCGTAGTTAATAGTTTACCTACATATGCATTCTTCATTCTTTCATCAATATTTGAAAACATCAAAGTGACTTCTAGGTTGCAGCGGATACTTTACATATGCTGCATGCTACCTATACCGATGCCAAGACTGATTCTAGCCCCGGAGACGTTTTGAAGTACGCTGCGCCACTGGTTCAATGTGCACAGAACAGATCTTCAAGTCGCAATTTTTGCTTGAAAAATTTTCCGTTTACTTCTATTCTTTCCTCCCCCCACACATTTCTGTTGTTGACACCCGGTAGTGTTGCATCGTTAACGATCTTCGCTTGCTCCTGTGGGCAGTCTCACTACGCAAAAGCGTTGAGTGTGTAAAATTCCTCTTATCTGACTTGCTAAGCATTTACAGCCTCAGAATTAGACAACTGCTCGTCATTTGTCTGTAGATATCAATACCACGAAGTTCATGATCACAACTGTCCTGTATTCTAATTGAGTATCCAAGGAACCAATTCTTCATCTCAGGGTTCAAGTAAGACTTCTCAGTGGTGTTGTACTGTCACTCAGTGACAGATGAAGCATATTCTAAATCCAATGTGACAAAGTTTGACGAAATTTATGAATTTGGAAAAGTTTGAAAAGGTGGGGGGGGAAGGAATAGAAGTACCAAATTTCCGAGTTAAGTATAGGCCTCAATTTTTTGACTTATTGTAAAACCTGCACTTAGAGAATCTTGGTAAAGAAACTTCTTTATTTCACTGTTTTTAGTAAGGGCTTTAGAAGTTCTTTTGAATTTGCAATTTTTCCACATTTTCTTCAAAAAGTGGCATTTTTGAGAACCTCTATACATTACTCATTTTTTGTTCAAATTTCATCAGAGGTATGTAGGCCTATGCCTATACACAAAAGAGAACCGGGGCAAGATACGAGCTTTCGATTGTTTCTTACCATTGATGAATGGGAGCTTTTCGGGGTCTTTCAGGATTTTTCAATATGTCAATCAACTTAGCTAAGAAGCTTGTAAATAATGAATATATCCAAAAGCTTTTCCGTGACTTTTCATGAATTGACATAGTGAAGCCACATGTAGGTAAAGTTTGGACCGCTATAATAATTATTTTTTTAATGCTACGACCTGAAAGTGCTTCACCTGCCAAGCAGTCTCCTGGACCCTTGAGGAATCCGTCAATTTCCCATCGCGCTCCTGGAATATTTATTGATGTGTGAAATTGCCAACACTCCATGATGATCAACTGTTGGTCTGATAAATGGAACTGCACTACTGACGTTTCTTCTAGCGAACGTGTTCTCAGGTGAATATCACTTGAAGAGTATAGGCCAAAATGAGACAGTGACGGTGTGACGATATCCCCGCATTACGGAGCGGTTGATTTCGCAGATGACATATGTCCAACAATTAGACGACGAAGCTGACTAAATCGGTGTGCATGTAGATTGAAAATGCAATATGAAAATTCCATCCCGGTGTTACCAGCTGATGCTTTACATAGCCTATGATGTAGGTGCTAATTTTGACACCTGCTGGCTGTGAGAATGAAGACCCGATCAGTGGAACGGTTGTAGTGTAGATGTTACCATTAGGAATTGTGTGGACATTTTCGAAAGAAAACGAATACCGTCGTGTCCAAACCATATACACGTGGTTAGGCCAACAAATTTAGAAATCTGCAAACAGAAAAGGAGTAGGCCTATTATACCGCACCTCTATAATGTTTCATTTTGGAATAAAGAAACTATAGTTCTACATCCAATGTCCCTGCTCAGGGAAAAAGCAACACAAAGCCGATTATCAACCATGAGCCTATATGCTAGAGCATGGTTATATGTTACGGACAAACACCTCCGAGACCAAAAAATCTGCAGGACAGACGACTGTTCTATGCTAAAGGCCTTTATGGGAGCATTATTTACAGCTTAATCTATCCTGACGCGAGCAGATTACATGAATAGCCCTGCTTCCTCAAAGAATTCGGGTAGCCAAAACTAATCTTTTGTAGCCTTAATACAGCTTAAACATTTGCAATTGCTGGCGAAACTTCATGTATACGTATACCGTATAGTCTACAGACAAAGAGTATGTCATATCAAGGCCCTTGAATGCGATCATGCAAGCATATTGACCTGATCGAGATTTCAGTAGAATTTAGACAAAGCGAATTCTCTTTGTCCCCATCCTGTCTCAATTAGCCAGTGCCGTATGCAATGCACGCAATTTTTATAATTGAATTCAGCTTGCATGCTCCTGCTAATGAAATAGCCTCCAGATTTATGTGTAGCAATTTGCAAAATTTGTTAGCAATTTATATACTCCAGCATTGCCATCAGTTCATATTTGATTGTTATTGTTTTATTGCAAACTCAATTTTTGCCATTTATAAGTTTTGATAGGCTATTGAAATGATAAATTGTACATCATTCTTTCTAGCCGATGGCAGACTTAAACGGGAGCTCTAAACTGCACTTTGGATGTGTCATGGATGATTTTCAGTTATCAAAATAACGTTTCTAAACATGGTTCTGTGAAAGTTATGATTATGTGAAATTGAGCCGATATCGGACGTGTATCAAAAAGTGATATAACAATACATAGAGCATGCAGGACACCCTGCTTGGCAGGCAAGTTTTTGTAGGGCAGGAGAACCGTTAATGGAACAGTTTTTACTTCTCTGAGCGCAGAAAAGTAACGATAAATTAAATAGGCTACTTAGCTGTCACCCAGGGATCGCAATTAACCCAAGAAAAAAGAACGGAAAATCGGGGTTTGAATCAGGGTTGGCTTTTTGCCGGCTAATGGTTTTTGGCATTAAGTGGCAAAAAATCTGGTAAAAACCGGCCAAAACTAAAATTCCGAAAAATCAGTCTATTCTTCACGAAATGATCGACAGCAAGATGGGATTTGAGTATTACGGTGCATGCGGGTTTGCAGTTTGCAACTCTTATCTTCCAAAACATGACATTCATTCTGTGATGGAACCACATATGATTAGTGATGCAAATGGAAAATTTTCCAGAAAATTTTGAAATTTTTTTTTTGGTGATTGACGTTTTTGCCTTTGTTTTGGAGACTTGTTGCAGTCGTTTGAAAAGACTATGTAATATTCAAAGACCGAAAACTTTTCTATCATCCATGCATGTTAACTTTTGGGACCAACTGCATCCTATGTCTATTTCAGATCTTTCCAACTGAATATCAGACATCAAATGGATTTCAGATTTCTCTAATTGAATTTCTGATATCTGTCAGAAACTCAACTTTGAAAGGATCTTAGATTCAACTGGAGAATCTCCAATTCATCTGGAAAAGTCTGAAATTCATTTAAGTAGATCTGAAATCGATTGGGAACTATCTGAACCATCTGAGCTAGAAATGGAATGAAGATATCGGACAATACGCCAGAAGTTAGAAGCTATCATATCTTCTACTCATCACAGATATCTTTAGTTTCCAAATATCTCACGAGTTTACAGTCTTTATATATCTTCCAATATATGGTCGCTCATGTATAATGCTGTGTTGGACTCTGTGCTTGTGCTTGTTCATCAACACATGGAGAATTTGTATCATTGCAATAAAAGCTGCATAATAAATTGCTTAACTTTCAAGTCATAAACAAACTCCCAAATATAGTGCACTATTTCTGCTCCAGATCTTTCACAATGCATGAAATTATACCCCTATTGTAAAGGAAAAAATTCACGTTGTCCCAAAAGATGTCTGTGTTATAATATTAAAAATGGCAAGAAATTGCCACAATTATAGCCACTGGTGGCAAAGGAATGCTCAAAAATCCATGCACGGACGGGATTCGTATTTCTACGATTGTTTTAATCGAAATGATATGATGAAATCAAGAGTTTTAGAACAATTCTATTGATGTGTCTATGCCTCGGCTGTGATAGAAAATGTAAAAATTATATCAAAAAAATTCAAATTTCATTTTTCAAAATCGTTTTATTCAAAATAATGATCAAAATCACCAGCTTTATAGACCCATTTTATTGGTGCGTATAGCTGCATCGGCTGTGGAAGCGGTCAACGCATATAGGGCCTATCACAAAAAATTAGAACTTTCAAAATTTTCCGATTATTTCCAAAATTTTCCAATATTTTCCAAAATTTTCCATGGAAAATTTTGATTCAAAATTTTCCGGAAAATTTTCATCACTACATGCTTCTATAATAAAACGACAAACGATCGTTGTTGTCTTTCTTTACGGTTGATCTGCCCTTTTCTTGTGATTTAAGAACGTAAACTTCAGCACAATTTTGGCTCTTTCCCTGTGGGAACGTATTTTGCTAATATCAACAGATTATCTGGCGAGGTAGCGATTTTGTGGATAATTTTTTTAAAGGTTCCTTTTCGTGCAAAAACTATCTCCGCATGTGAAAATGGTCATCGATGGTCATCCATGCTTTTGGATAGATGATCATCCAAAAACATGTGTAAAATTAAAAAAACGACAGTTAGCGAAAAAGTTGCTATAATTAGTTGGTAGATATTAATTGTTTAATGCCCTAGCTGATTTTTCGCCAACCGGCGAAATCGAGGATATATGTAGCAACTAACTAGTGGCAAGTAGCAATGTTCTTATATTTCCTTTACATGAAAATAATTGTATACTCAGTCTGATCTGAAAAAAAGGGATATTTTTTAATTCACGAAGGCTTAGACTGAAAAAGTATTTATCTTCCATAAATGTCGCAGCAAATAGATGTTAAGAAATGTTAATTAAGAGATGTTATGAAAATTGATATAAGCGGATTCTCTATATTTTTATCATTATCAAAGAATGACAGTATGCACTTATTTCTTAGATAGAATTAGCCATATGTGGGTGATGGTGAGGAGGTGAGGGAGGAAATAGAGCCTCGGCTGTAGAGGCGGATTCTAAAGAAAATAAGAGAGAAAGTCAAAGGTAAAAGGTGGCATACAGAGCGCGAATTCGCGAATTGTCGCCGGCGAACTTCGCCAGCGAATATGCTAAAAATTATTACTGAACTATTGCATGATAATATGTAGCTGATTATCTGCCAGCTTTTCGCCATCATATTCGTTCACAGGGTTGGTTCATGTAACAGAAGTTGTCAGATACTCGCAGAATTATTATCAAATGAATGAAAAAAATTAAAATAAATATATGAATATAACTATGGTTTATAGGCCTACAACTAAATATAGCAAACCAGTGGACGAGCTTCAATAATACCACTGTCATTCTTCTATGTTGAGTGCTCAACAAGAATGTAGAGTGTATTTTAATAGTAGCTACCCAGTGAATCGAAACTTACAAATCTTCTAAGTTTCTTTTCAGATTTACTCCCAAGTCTTTGCAAGACTTAGTAGGAATCTTAGAAGAAACTTGGAAGATAGGTCTGTTATCTTGGAAGATTAGCCTGTTATCTTGGAAGATTGGTCTGTTGATTGCCTTGTATCATGGAAAATATCAATGTTTCGTCTACAACAGCAACATGAAGAATTTCAAAAATGACTCAGCAATAAGTAAGCATGCCTTTATGCATGTACCGTAAATTTAGAAATCCTTCTTGCTGCTCTTGTAGACGAAAAATTATTGATCATACTTACCATAATACAAAAAAATCAACTGACCAAATGTATACATACAGAGATAGGAACTGTGGATTGCACCAGTTATTGCATTAGTTTGGTTTTTTAACGCATCTGCTTGGCTATAAAATCAAAAGGAATGACAGGTAACACATAGATGCATGTATTTGAAAACATGTATTTGACAGGTATGTCAGAATATGTGAATTAATCAAGATCGTCTCTCTGAGTTTTTTCTTTCTCCCTCAGATCCAAGCCTCGCTGATTTACGACAGACTTAGCCCTCTCCCAGGTGGTTCCATTGAGAAATCTTAAAGTTAAGCCTCTGAAAAAGAAAATCAGGAAATAATTTATAGGTGAAAAAAATGCTGTAAGCCATGCGTATAAAGATAGATGAACAGTGTGAGATTTATAACGAATCGTATCTAAAGGAAAGTGACTTTGCTTTGATTGTGAAGAAAATTTACATTCTTAAATGGTTGAACTAAAAGTGCTTTTTATACTAACGTAGGAAAGATGATGTAAGTATGTAATTGATCGACCGTCATTTTCAGACTTGCCAAAGCTAACAGTGGTACGTATAAGTTTTTCTTCTATACGCATGCATGGGAATGTTTTTGATGGAATGGAAAAAACACTGAATTGGAGAACAATTTGATCTAACATTAGGAGGCAATGATGAAGATAGACTCTAAATTTAATTATTGTATCTATACTCGTTATTGTGATATCACGCCACTATGCATGCATTACAAGTGAGATATCTCTCAGTAATTAATTTAAGTTGCCCATGGTCTCATAGTACAGGTGCTGTTCACAAAAATAGAATATTTTCAAAACTTCGTGCACAAATTGTCTTCAATCCACTCAGACGTTTTGGATACATCTAGCTTTGAATATCAGCAGTGCAATATTACAGCAAATGTCTTGAGATATTGTCGTGCATATTGGGTGGCCACTCGATTTGAAGTTGTACGGACTTGAATATAAATTACCGGTAATTTACCGATATATTACCAGTTAAATTACCTGGTTGTAAGTTGGTAACTTAAAATAAATTACCGATAATTATTAAACACTAGTACTGTACATAGTGGTCCTGCAAAATACGCCAGAGAGGAGTGTGCATACTAACATTTATCAAGTTTTTCACAAGTAACATCACAATATCAGGAAACAATTAATTGTAAACGCAATTCACTTGTACTAAATAATTGAAAATTAATGTATTCATATCAGTCTCAAACAGACATCCACTACCTTTAAAGTAATGTGCACGGAATTGTAATAATGTTCCCGCTAGTTACTCTATCGCAAACAAATAAACCTAGAAGTTCAAGAATATGCCGCAATACAAGATTCTCAAACTTTTATTTTTATAAAGAGTAGGCATCAGGAGCAGATTTAATTTCGCTGAAAATGAATTGATGTCCATCTTCACCATAGTCTAAATTATTCTTTATTTTTTCTATGACTAAGGACAAAACCTCGTATCAGGATTTCTTAGTAGGCAACCTCATCTGGTTCCAAGAGACCGTAGTGCATCTAATTTTATCTGGTTCCAGGATAGCTTGTTCCCCTGAGGAATCTAGGGAGCCGAAGCTCACTAATAGTGTTGATCGTTGTCATCTATCTTCCCCTCCAATGTTCCTCTCTTCTTTTCCATTTCCCTCCTGTAAAAAGTGCAGAAAGTGGACAGGTAACATTTGTAAATTAGAATTTTGAAAACTTAATGTAAATGTTACTTGTAACCTAATTAATGCTTTAATACTCTAGCATGAGGTTCTAAAGGAATCTATCGTAAATTCACTCAACTTAGGGCCCCCATTTATTACATCTTTAATAACCTAGTTACCCTCAACCTGCATGCCATTCCATTATTATTTACTCAAAAAATGAAAATAATACAAACCATGTTGATATTTACAGAAAAAACCAAGAAGCAGGATTAACAAATGATATTATGCGCATTTAAATGTGTTTGTGTATTTCTATTCATGAGCATGCTATGTTAACTTTTTCGTTTGACTACCGCATTTCCCCTCGAATAGAACTCGCCATCACATAGAACCTCACCTAAATTCTTCATTAACGTAAGTGTTTTTGAGATCGGTTTCTAGGATGTTTACAAATCGCATGTATCGTTATAAGGGTCTCAGCATATGACACAAGCTCAAATATGAAAATGATAGGCTGCCCTTATCTAAGAAAAGATTCGTAAATAAAAATTTCGATGGAACTTACAACGCGGCAAAGAAATGCTATCAATTTTCCGATACAAAGTTTACAGAACTTGCCATATGACAAAGAAATTTTTGAGTTTTTCCCGGTGCCACAGAGTGGAATACTAGTGTACATTGCCGAAATATATCAGAAAAAGTCTTGTAACGAAACAAACAATATTCTTAGAACAAATGTTTTAGTTGAAATATGCTCACTGGGTTAAATACTCGAAGGATATCAAATTGTCCTCACCAGTTAATTTACAAATTTTACCTTAATTGCATGATATCCCGAAATCGATCCAACTGCATATTATGCGATATACTGTGTAACTTTTTACTGTTCTAAACCGAATTCTTCATGTACTCTCTACAAATGCATAAAATTAGTGTTATTAGTTTAGACACCTCCCTGCATTTAGGGTTTTCATGCATACATGACTCACACTTTTTAATGCGATATATTCTTCCGACGTTTGTATTTTGTTGTGAAATGTGGATTGACATCCGGGACTTCTCTCAGCGAACTAGGTTTCTAATTGGCCCTATAACACTGCTCAAAAGTACCGTTTTCCTCTACAGTCACTGGTACAATATATTTAATGTACTTCTCTTTGAATATAATATGCACATGCACATATGTTTACGCCTTTTGTACATGATCTTGTACAGTGATTGTATTGGCGAAAATTATATTTCTATTTCTATCTTAGTGTAAGGGATGCGACCTGGTCATTATCACTTCACGAGGTTGTCACGAGTTATGGATCTGTACATAGGGCCTAGTTGGACGCGTAAATTATGACACAGTGGAATGTTTCTATGTACCTTTGAACTGGAATTGGATCATTCAATTTACCACGGTAGATGAAATTCAGCTTTTGAATCCACATTTCTAATTGCAAGGAATCATTGTGAGAGAGTGGCAATTTCATCAGTTCCTTGCGTCCTTAAATTCCTTCAGCGACGATGAGAAATTTGAAGAAACTCAAGACAACATCAACCAAAGTCTGTATCAATGTTCCTGAGAAAGCAGTATAAACATCGAATACCGGTAGCATGAATTGATTTCTGTACAGTAATTGAAACAATCCGCAATGTAGACAACGCAATAGAAACTTCTCAGTCACAGCACTGGTGATGTTACCGACAACCGAATCATGCACGCTGCTCCTTTATGCGTTGCTCATAAGCTGTCACTGTTAACGTGTTAACAGCAGTGCGGAGAACTGGTTGATCGATGACGGTAGTGTAGCAACATACGTGACCTGAATAGAATGCGTCATACTTATTTTTAATGCGCCTGGACTGCTTCCTGCAAACCCATGAACACAATAATAATGGGGTTTTGTCTTTGTCAAACCGAATAGCTTCTGCTCTGAATGTTTGACTTGTCCTATAATGAGACTTGTATAGTACGTAGTCAGAGGCGTCGCGACCGGGGGGGGGGGTGTGGGGGACCGTGACACCCCCCCCAATATGAAATTATTAAAAGATTCAGGTAAAATGAGAAATGTCAGGTAAACCGCCGGTTTGGCGGCGATTCAGCTCCAATATTCACTGCCGTTGTTCTTAGACACAAAAACACGTCTTGTCACAAAAACAATTCATAATGTCGGGAAATTCTTACCCTTTCTAGACACCAGAAAGTATATGGTTAGTTGCTGTCGATGATATTGATTTGTCACGCGAAAGCGGTCAAACATAGCGCGCTGAAAACGACCTCTACCCGGGATGACTGTATATGCGAGCAGGAGGAACCACAGAATTAAATATTTTGTTTATCTGCTTCGGTTTGCTAGAAATGTGATTAATGAATGTGATAGAAGAATGTGATGGACGGCACATTGAGGAACCTATTAGGTGGGCAAAAAGGAATTCCTTATACCTTACAGAGATAGGAAAAAAAGTGATTAATGTGAATGTGAGGATTAAAAGTGTGCCGTATTTCCTTCACTGAGTTTTATTAATTTAAGCTAACCTCCAATTAGCTTATTTGTTTATATGTGCATGAATTTGAATACATAACTAATTGCGCTCGATTTGAGTTTTCACTTATGCTCTCATGTATCTGCTCTATTAATTCCCAAATACATGACATTAATTGGCGACGTTGAGCATTGAATCTCACGCAATACGTATCCAAGAGTTGCTTTCCAATAATAATTCAACTTATTTACCATATTAACCATTAAGTGAAAGCAATTTCTGAACTTTGTCTCAGTACAACGTGGTGCTTCTACGTTTTTTTGGATGTCGGTTACATACCAGTTTAGTGAGTTCTTGATTGAAAAAGAAAATTGGGAGCAGTATTCTGAGCGATTTATTCAATACATATTGGCTAGCGGTATCACGGATGAATCTATTAAGAGAGCCGTCTTTCTTAGTTGTGTTGGACCGAAGACTTACGGGTTGTTTGAGAAGTCTTCTGACCCCTAATAAGCCTGCTGATGTTGCTTTGGCTGATATTCTTGTTGCTTTGTCCAAGCATTTTTCTCCGAAACCGTCACCCATTGTACAAAGGTGGAAAATTCAATACTTGTGTTAGGCAACCTAACCAAACAGTGTCTGAATACGTTGCTCTTTTGAGGGAAATAAGTGAGCATTGCGAGTATGGTAGTACTTTGGATTCTATGCTGAGAGATCGTTTGGTAACAGGCATAAATAATGAACACATGCAGAGAAGGTTGTTGACCACTGAATATACAACTTTGGATTTTAATAAGGCTCTTGAGATTTGTTTAGCGATTGAAACTGCCACTCGAGATGCTGAGCTTTTGAAGTCAGGTGCCACTGGAACCAGTGTCAATAAGGTTCACAACTCCAAATTCTACAAAAAGGACAAATCTAACAACAATTTTCAGAAGAAGCAGCCTCAGGATACGAAGTGGAGTCCGATGTTACAGGTGCGGAAAAAAGCATAACTGTAAGACATGTCCAGCCATTAATCTATCAGTACGTGTTTCAAGTGCAATAAGAAGGGTCATATCAGTTCAGTCTGCAAAAGTTCTCAAAATACAAATTCAAGAATTCTGTTAATGCAAATTCCCAAGAGTTCTGTTAATGCAGTTGACAGTGTTAACAACAGATTCACCTGACCATCCACTAGTCAGTCTGACCCATTTTTCTATGATTTATACACAGTTACTCCAGTAGATCAAGTGAATCACGTGCACCTTATGAGGCTACTATCTTACTGAATGAAGTTCCTATCAAGTTTGAGATAATAGGGGGGGGGGGGGGGGGGGTGGAGACACTGGCCGTTTTTTTTTACTCCGGCCACTCACACCATTTTGACTGAGAAAACGTTCCGTGAAAAATTCGAGGGAGTTAAGTTGGAAACTTCCAATTCAGGATTGAGAGCTTACACGGGTCATAGTTTGCATGTAGTCCCGGGGTATTTAAGTCCACAGTTTTCTACAACTCTCAAAAGTTGTATCTACAGTGTGCAGTTGTCAAGAATGAAGGACCTAATCTTTGTGGTAGAGATTGGATCAAGGCTTTCGGATTGACCCAGACTTTCCTGTTTCTCACATAGATCCATTGATTCCATTTTGACCAGGGGGGGGGGAGTACACTTCCGTTTTCAATGATGATATTGGTGCTGTCAAGCAACTTGTAGGATCGATCTGAAAGAAAATGCAGTTCCCAAGTTTGTAGACCTCGACCTATTCCATATTCACTTCGTGAGAAAGTTGATGGCGAGATTCAACGACTGTTGAAATTAGGTGTTCTGGAACGGATTACTACTTCCGACTGGGCAGCGCCTATAGTTCCGATTGAAAAAAATGATGGAAAGATCAGGCTTTGTGGTGATTACAAAGTCACCATAAATCAGTGTCTTGTTCCTGATCGTTACCCGCTTCCTAATATAGATGATTTGTATGCTACGCTGGCTGGAGGTGAAAGGTTTTCGAAACTCGATTTGCGTACTGCTTACTTGCAGATTCCTTTAGAGGAGTCGTGCAGAGATTTCACTGCTATCAATACACCCACTGGTCTGTACAGGTTCACACGATTGCCATTTGGAGTTTCATCTTCTCCTTCAGTGTTCCAACGCATAATTGATGATCTCTTGCGTGATATGAAGTACGTTTGTGCATATCAGGATGACATTTTGGTCACAGGTAGAGATGATGCAGAACATTTGATGAATTTGCAAGAAGTTCTTAGGAGACTTTGTGATACAGGCTTACGTTTTGAATCGTGGCAAGTGCAAGTACATGTTGACTGAAGTTGAATACTTAGGACATCTCATTGACTCGAAAGGTATTCACCCAAGTCCATCCAAGGTCACAGCTATTAAGGATGCTCCTCCTCCTACAAATGTCACAGAATTGAAGGCTTTTTTGGGGTTGGTGAATTACTATGGAAAATTCTTGAAGAATTTGTCAACTGTTTTGAATCCACTTTATGAATTGTTGAAGAAAGAAGTTGCGTTTGTTTGGCGTAAGAAACAGCAGATTGCTTTTGAGTAAGCTAAATCTTTGATTTGTTCTTCAGCAGTTCTGATGCATTTTGATCCTTCCAAGCCTTTATCGATATGTTGTGATTCTTCAGCCTATGGGATAGGAGCCATTCTCTCACATACTGTTGATGGACGTGAGCATCCGATTGCTTGTGTTTCGCGCACTTTATCTGAATCTGAAAAAAAAATACTCACAACTAGTGAAGGAGTCGTTGTCTGTCATCTTTGCAGTGAAAAGATTTCACCAATACATTTATGGACGTCATTTTACTATAATTAATGATCATAAGCCTTTGGAATCTCTTTTGAGCGAGAAGAAGGCCATTCCTACTACTGTTTCTGGCCGAGTGAAGCGCTGGGCGCTCATCTTGGGTGCGTATGATTATACTTTCAAGTTCAAGTCTGGATCTTCCATTCCTCATGCTGATGCCTTAAGTAGATTACCCCTTAAGATCACCGAACCATCCTTTCAAGTAACTGTTGAGAATGTTCACTCATTGAATTTTGTTTCCTTGATTGATTCGTCAGAAGTTCAAGCTCATACAGAAAGGGATCAAATTTTGAGTTTGGTCATGTCTTACGTTTTACATGGAAGCTGGCCACGTAATTTGTCAAAAGAGTTGGTTCCATATTTTCATCGCAGAAATGCACTAAGTATTGAGTCTGGAGTTGTCATGTGGGGATCACGTGTGATTATTCCTACAGAATTGAGACCTAGGATGCTGGAAGTCTTGCACAACAACCACCCTGGTATTGTCAAGATGAAACAGCTTGCTCGCAGTTTCGTTTATTGGCCTAAAATTGATCATGATATTGAACGTTCTGTTCATGAATGCGATGCTTGTCAAGAATCCCGATCTTCGCCACCTAAGTCTGAGTTGTCTCCTTGGCCATATCCGGAGAGGGCGTGGAGTAGAATTCATATAGATTTCGCAGGTCCCTTAAAAGAAAATTCATACATATTGGTAATGATCGATGCCCACAGCAAGTACATTGAAGCATTTCCTTGTTCTTCTTGTAATGCTAAGACTGTTATTGAGAAGTTGATGGTGAGTTTTTCCGCTCATGGTTTGTGCGACACAATTGTCTCTGACAACGGACCTTGTTTTGTGAGTAATGAATTTGCTGAGTTTGTCAACCGATTACAGATCCACCACGTTAAGGTTTCACCTCACCATCCATCTTCGAATGTTTAGCTGAGAAGGCTGTCGGTTTGGTGAAGTTGGGTATCTCTCGTGTTTCGGAAGGATCTTTGAGTGTAAAAATTTCGAGATTTCTTTTCCGCTACAGAAATACACCACAATCTACTACCGGTCGTACACCATCTAGTTTACTCTTCAATCGTGATGTTAAAACACCTTTGAGCTTAGTAAAACCAGAACTATATTCTCATGTTCAGAAGGCAATGAATAACCAGAAATATTTCCATGATCGACACGCTGTCCGTCGCAAGTTCAGTTTGGGTGACAAGGTTTTCGTTAGAAACTACGGAGCAGGCAATGTTTGGATTCATGGTTCGATAGTCCAAGTTTTGAGTTCTAACGTGTTCTTGGTTGAAGTCCCTAGTGGGTATGTCAGAAGACATATTGATCAATTGCGTAAGCGTTTTGAGTCTGAAGTTCACACTCCTGTGCCTTTGAGTAGCGTTTCTTCAACCGCAGAATCACCTAGGCCACTTCATGTGGATAGCTCAGGAATAGGGGCACATGGTGCCAATTCAACTAGCTCTGTTGCAGTGGAGAAGACTCCGCTCTCTCGTACCATTGGTGTGGAGTTTCAAGTTCCTGGTACCGTGGAAATGGAGAACAGGCCGTTACCTCGTCCTATCGATCTCGAAAAGACGGAATCCCCTGGATCGGAGAAGTCGGATTTCCCTGGAGCGGTCGCCGCAAGGAATACGAACTTTGAAAATTTGCGTCGGTCTTCTCGTGTGAAAAAGCCGCGACAAATCATGAACTTATGAAGTTGGTGGGGAGATGTGCCGTATTTCCTTCACTGAGTTTTATTAATTTAAGCTAACCTCCAATTAGCTTATTTGTTTATATGTGCATGAATTTGAATACATAACTAATTGCGCTCGATTTGAGTTTTCACTTATGCTCTCATGTATCTGCTCTATTAATTCCCAAATACATGACAAAAAGGATTAATGTGAGTTCCAGCAAAGTGCTTCGATTGCCAAAATTCCTTCAGATTCGAAGAATTCAGATCATTGCCCACACGTTTTCTCCATAATATTGGCCCTTCCGATCATTATTAAAGAAAGTAGCAGGCGTACGAAAATTAGTTCACTTGATGATTTCACATCCTCTCCTCGGCATTGCTCACTGTATGGTGCATACATTGAATGGAAGCCAGGCATCGATGTGTGTTTTGGTGTGTGCGAGGAGTGATATCACAGCACGCACGCATCTCTCACTGGCTCTGTTGTCCTCTGCTGACAGCTTATTGTTTGCCATTTCCAATAGCAAGCGATACACGAATTACATATCAATTCGAGAAGGAGCAAGTTGTCTAATTCTGTGATGTACCATTTCGATATTAAGGTTACATATAACTCTTCCTTTCTAGGAAACCGAAGCCCGCGCAGATGAATCTAATTCTGTGGTAGGAACAGTCGCCTCGCATTTTCTTAAAAATTGGAGCATAAGGCGATGTGAGTTAGCTCTGCTAAATTTAAAAATATCTAAGTGCAATTGAAATGTAATTCCAGTACCCTACCTATAATGTGGCCAGTGAATATTGGCACTGAATCACCTGACGCTGAAACGCCTGCAACTCATTCTGCCTAGCTGTGTAGTGTATATTTAGCCGTTGATTCATATAAGTTCTGGCTATTGCGTTGTCCCTTGAGGAGATGACGTCATCTCTACGGTGGATTTCATCGAACCTTCCTCATACCGCGTCAGTCACTTGCGCACCG
This sequence comes from Prostheceraeus crozeri, assembly GCA_907163375.1. Taxonomy (NCBI): domain Eukaryota; kingdom Metazoa; phylum Platyhelminthes; order Polycladida; family Euryleptidae; genus Prostheceraeus; species Prostheceraeus crozeri. Next base: position 15,296 of record CAJQUW010015109.1, read on the forward strand.
CGGAAAGCGCACGGTATGAATAAGGCACACCGTCCTCTCTGTGCGTAGAAGTTTATTGTTAACAGCGTGTTAACTTTCTCGATGCAAACACCATCGAAAATTTCCTTGGCAGTCGAGACTACTCAATATGAATAATATTCGTATGAACCACCAATTAAATTATTTTTCATTTATAGGCGTCATTTCCGGCCGATTAGATGACTAGGTACCTCTTCTGCAGGATATGATCATGAAACATGTTGGAATGTGTGTGTGAGTATGCGTGTGTGCAATAATCAGGTAAATTTTGGTTCTTAGTTGTAAATCAGGTAAAATTTAGCAAACACCCCCCCAATGATGTGTCCTTAGCGACGCCTCTGTACGTAGTACTTACATTGCTCCCATTTCCTGATTTGATCATTGACTTCGTATTCTCGATTTTACTAGCTACAAAAGTGACCAAGAACATCGTTTTTAAATATGTAGGATTGAGTATTATCCAATAAAAAAATAACCAACGTCTTAGCCGATATAGCAAGAAGAAGCAGCACCAATTGACTACTGATCTCAATTCTATGCATGCAAGCATTCTTATAGTTCGCAACTTGAGTCAGTGGGGCCGGTTGTTGCTCCTGATGACCACTATACAAGTTCACAGATCACATTGAAAGTTCTCCATAAATTTTTTATAAGTAATTCATTATCTTCAACTTAATGAAATTATTTTGCGCTTCCCGCAACTGCGGATGCTGCGGGGTCCTTCCTCTGGCGCTGTGGTATTACCAAATTTCCAAGTTTCAGTTCCCAGACATATCTTATAACCCGCTGGGAAAAATGCTCACTATTCGCTGGCTTTTAGTGAGCGAGCAAGCGATGTCTTAGCTAACGACAATGCAGTTTGCGAGTAGATGGCTATTGGTAAACCGAATTTTGCTTACTTTTTGTCGCTGGTCAATAGATAGCTATTGGCAAACTGAAATTCGCCAGCTTCTTGTCACTGATTAATAGATCGCTATTGGTAAAGCCAATGTTGCTAACTGTTATCACCAGCTATAGCCTACATCCCTTTGTTTAAACACATTCTGTTGTTTGAAGTCGCATAGATGTTTAGAGCAAAATGCAAATAGTGTACGTTAGCGCTAAGCTTGTAATCGAAATGCAGATTCATTTTAGTTATTCTCATTAATTCTTGATGTCATCAGAGAGTTAATTAGAGTGTGATTCCACCGTATTCTATAGCCTATAGCCTATTCTATTTTGTAGTGAAACATATAGAAATTCCGTTTAGCATGTCGTCATCTGTCCTTAAAGATCAGTGTTCAGAAATCCATTATTGATGGTCTAATCCAATTGAAGACCAAAGTAGACAGCTATTCAACTACAATAATGAAGCATTGTAACTGAACTGAAATGTCGAAAAATGAACTGAACCAGTGTGTCGAATAATGAAAATGCGCTCATAAGAGCGACTTTATCCTGCTTGCAAGTCAATGCAGATGACAGTGATTCAATACTTTAATGATTTTATGTTTCAATCAAGTTTTTTAAATTATGTAAAATAAATCGCTACCAAACATGCATCGGACAGCAAACTTGCATTGCAACTTAGTCACTGAGCAATTACGTGTAGGTTTGTCGAGCATCCCAACAGAGGATTGTTTTTCTTCCTACGCGACAGTCACTGTGTGACGTCAACTGTCATTATTCACACACCGAGCGCAGCGCAGGGTGTAACAGTATATATCGATTCCGTCGTTATGATATGCCGCTACAACCCGACAAGGCTGTCTGCTAACAGGTTGGACTTCCTGCGCTCATTCGAACAATTGCCTGCCCGACATCGTGTCAATTATTAAGTGTGCATCAAGTTGTGAGATCTCTGGTGTCGTGCCTACGCGGCTTGGTCAACTGTGATTCTGATAAACCACTTCGAACGTATAGGATCAAGGCTGTGCAAATCAATGACTGTGTGTGTCAATTAAATTCCCTTGCTCATGACTGCGGAAAAGACAACGGTTGAAGCCATGTGAAAATGGGTGAGTCGTTTCACTTTCTTGTCACATTATGAAACCCGCTTTAGTTTTAGAAAAATAGGTTATTTTCCTATTGTAATACACTAGCGTAATACACAGCGTAGTACACCTTTGCTGTAGACTATGAATCTCTGCAAATTAAACTTAATAACGAGATATGCACATTATACAATCTATGAACCAATACGGATAACATTGTAGCAAGTTAAACATTTAAAACCTGTTATCAATGCCAGCATGTTGAAACGTCGACGGATCGGGCTTTGATATTATCTCAAAGTATTTCAATCCTGCAATCGTCTCAATAAAATTATGTGCACCGTAATCATCTTGCATTGATTTTGATTACATGAAATCAGATGGACAAATGCCAATCGAATTAAACCATCATGCTTATAATTTATGCCATTGAAATTTTCCACCGTTGGTCTTTAGGCTGATTTCAGTTAATAGAGAAAATTATAATGTTGCGAAAATCTTAAAGCTATCGAAATTTTCGTAAAACGACAAATGCTCCAACGATAGAATTCTTTTTGTAGGATTATTCATACTAAAAACCTTTTACTTTTAAATGTGTAAAATTTGTAGAAATGAATTATCTTTTTCTTCATTTTGTAACAATGGCTAAATATGACTGTTAATTTGCTTTCAGCTTTTGGTATATGATATCAGATTGCACAAATTTCGCATTGACGTTTATGCCTAAACGGTTTTTTTTAAAGACTCTGGTATAAAAATATACTTGTACATTTCAGACCGCAATCGCTGCCCAACAAAATTAAATATCAAATATGGACGCGGGCTCTACCAAACCAGTTCAATGAGCATCGACGGGAGAGAGAAATTGGCGACCATTTTGCAGAGGTAAGTTCTAAATTTCTGATATGAATGCAATTTTTATGTGAGTTCTCAGTTTGTCACTGCCTCCGAATGTTTTGAGTTTAGCAGCATTGAGTCATTCTGCTGTTAGTCCCTGGAGCGTTTCGTGGCAAGATGACAGTGATCAACAGTAGTTTCAGTGGCGTGCGGTCCATGTATGCGATGCATGCGGCGAATGCGTATGCAAATTTGAGTAATCTGATTATTCAATATGTTCAACACGTTTATTTCATCAAGTATCAGTTAGATGACCTTCCAATTGTCAGTAGGGCGTATGAAGACATCACAAAATTCCATCTTCATAAATGAATTACATAACTGGGTGAATATTTAGTGGAGGCATCGCCGCATCCAACCTCCCATTCATTGTGCATTGACTCCTCATACAGCGGCGATGAAGCCAGGCGTCAGCGTACCGAGGCGGGAGCATTCGGTCGCTCTATCGCATGCTTGCAAATTAGGGAAGGAAAACTCTCGCTGTAGTTAGTGTGCATGCCACTCAGTGCACACAATGTATGAAAGCCACACGCTTTGTAATCTGGCGGTAATCATGTTACTGTGAGCAATTTCCGCAAACTCTGTTTGACGAGTTTAATGACAAGTAGGCTACGGCCATTTATTTGATTTTCCTCGGTTGCGCAATGAGTTGATCGTTCTTTACAAAAGTAATGAATTTCGCACGTACAGTATCCATGAACTGAATGTTTATTTCGAAAGACAAAATTTGGGTGCAACGCTGCCTGAGACGAACAAATTCACGAAACTGGCACTGACCTTTCCCAGTACCACGGCGTCCTGTGAACGATCATTTTCTGCTAAAGCGGATCAATTCTTTCACTAGGACCAGTCAAGGTGAAGAGAGATTGTCAGCTCTCGCCGTTATCGCCATTGAGGAGTTGTTGAATAAATTGCAGGACAACTCCTCCGTCTTCTACGATACTGTCATCAATGACTTTATTAAGAAGTCTCGAAGAATGGATCTAATCTTTAAATGATTTTTATTTTCGATTTTATACAGAACATATCTGCAATGTATATATAATACTAGTTGTTTTGTGAATTCTACATGTAGATGAATGTGTTGGAAATTATAATAAGCATTAGCTGGCGATAAGCTGATCATGTACATGTACATATAACTTACGAGTATAACATGCAGCATGTACATAGATTAGGCATAAAGGCTAGGCATGCATGTTATCATGCACTATGGTAGACTAAATATATCGCATGCCCACCACTTGAGACCACCGCACGCCACTGAGTAGTTTATTATACGTGTGGCCTAAATATTGCATAAAAATAATCAGTGAAAAAGGTAAGCAGTGCGAATGTTCATTTATAAATTGTAATTTTGCATGTAAATAAAAAGGCTCCATTATTTTGCATTTTAGACACGAACCGCTGGTCTACAGGAATTTATGCTGAAAATACAACTAATTTTAATCAAACCAGCTCATTGCGTCTTCATGGCATGGAAGCAACTTTGAACTTCTGCAAGCCTACAATTGTTTAGCAGAGGTGAGTCCCACATCTTTTGTCACTGTCTCCGAATGTTATGTTTTTGACAGTTCTACATCCACTACTGTTGATCCATGAGCATTTCGTGGCAGTATGACGTTGAGCAGCATGTTTTTGAATTATATTAGATGTGTAAGTAGGTCTACAGGAAGTCAACGAGGCTTCATATATGCTAATAGGGTACAGCGAATATCAAGCGAGCAGCTAGCTTTTCAATGAAGTAAGCGATTAGCGCGCTTCATTAGCATTCGAAAAGCATCGCCAATCGCGAGCGAACAGCAGCGTTTTTGCTCCTAAATTAGCAAGCTTTTCGCCAGCATTTTGCGAGACAAAACGGAAGCTATGCGCTCGTTATTCGCTCGAGATATGTGCCAGCTAATCGCGAGCTTTTTTCCCAGCGGGAAGATATTACAGGTCAATCTTCCAAGATAACAGTTCTATCTTGCCAATCTTCCAAGTTTCAGTTCCCAGACATATCTTCTAAGATCTTTCAGGCTAATCTTCCAAGACAACAGACCAATATTACAAATCTTCCAAGTTTCAGTTCCCAGACATATCTTCTAAGATCTTTCAGGCTAATCTTCCAAGACAACAGACCAATATTACAAATCTTCCAAGTTTCAGTTCCCAGACATTTCTTCTAAGATCTTTCAGGCTAATCTTCCAAGACAACAGACCAATATTACAAATCTTCCGTTTCAGTTCCCAGACATATCTTCTAAGATCTTTCAAGCTATATCTTCCAAGACAACAGTCCAATCTTACAAATCTTCCAAGATAACAGTCCAATCTTGCAAATCTTCTAATATCTTATAAGTTTCTTGGAAGATTTATAAGTTTCGATTCACTGGGTAGCAGCTAGCTTAGGTTTCATCAGATCTAGATTCGAACCCAGGTCTCATGAACGGAGAGAAAACACTATCAAAATGTCTCTGCACCGGAAAATATCACCTCCCAAATCAAGCAATGTGCAACAGTCACTCAGAATGCATTTCTACTTTTTTTAAAAATATACTAATGCTTGTGACTCTAGCAGGAAATCATGATTTGTAAGAACAATATTAGGTAAATAACATAGTTCGCACCAACAATCTTGATAAAGTAAGGTAGTGCATGCCTGAACAGCTTCAGTTATAATCTCAACAAAAGAACATTCCAGTAAGCTGGAAAATTGATCTTGTTAATAGAATCTGAGAGCGACAAACAATTTTGACATTGTGATATACAAATTGTTTAAAGTTGTTGAAATTTCCATATTTTTAGGTGGTAAAAACCACCCTGGTTTGAATGCATAATAAATTCGAATTATTTCCATTAGACTAATTTATCAAAAAACGGAAAATTGCGATCCCTCCTGTCACCTGACTATTAATAGACATGATAATCTGAGAGGGCTTCAATTAGTAGGAAGGCAGCCTTTTTATTTACCATAAGCGTGAACCTCAATATATGTTGCATTTGATGTTTTTGAAAATGAATGAAAGATACATTTCCTCATTATCATGCAATCTGAGCAAACTAATCAAATAATTTTACATTTTTCTCGGTAAATTTGAATAAAGCGGCATATTTTGTTCAGGGAAATGTGTTTATTTCAATATATTCATATAGACTAAGCTTATGTCGGAATTCACGTGGAATTACCGATAACTATCCCTTCCTCATAAGCCAAGACTTTCAAAAAAATCAGTCTATCGTTACAACCTTCATATACAAGTCGATTCAATCCATTAGTGATTGAAATTATCCACCTCACAAATTTTTACTCTGGATGAAACATTATGTATCGTGCCAACTTTTATAATATGTTTCGAAATCGGTAGTGACAAGATATTATCTATAAATATAAATGCTCTATCTTCCAAGAGCCCAATAGTTAAGGTGACATTTTCAAGAGCCATGTCAAAATAACTCCCAACTACAATACCGTGGATAGTAGGCTTTAGCGACTTCACCATGAAGGCAACTTCTCATGATCGACGCCAAAAGTTCGGGAAATTTATAAGTTCTAACAGTTCTGGAGTTCCAAGATATGGCAAGCGTTCAAAGGAGTGTGGTCTGTTGTGAATGACAACTCTAACAATTCCGGCTTTTTTCCTAACGCTCTACAAGCAGTTGCAATCTTGATATTGTTGCAAGTATATCAATCACCCTTGAAATTGTTAAAATACAATAAAGCCATTTCTTATCATGATATAATTTTCGTAAAAATTTAAGTCAACATCCCAGTGGGTGCATGGTACTTCATTTATAACGCTTAATGTTTATAAATTACAAACAATTTCAAGTAACATATCCAGTATGTTAACTCGTTCAGGAGCTAACTCCGTATACTCGAGGTACAGCAGGCAATAAAACGCAACACGAACGATCATTAAATGACAAATTATAATTTACATATGAATACACGGTTCATGAAATGGAAATTTCACAAAGTAAACGCTGGCAAAAATAAAACGAAACATTGTCGACGCTGTCTGATATCACGAGCTAAATTGGTCAGCTCGAAGCGTGTCACGGTTTCAGTAATCGAATAAAAATCCATGGCTCCCATCCAATTGATCCCGAATCATTTTTGCGCCATTGCTGCATTTAGTTCACGACAACTCAACACTATTCAAAACTTGTGGTAAACGGCAGCAGTTGAATCTGTTTTAAAAAACAAATCAATATTTCTATGTTGACATACGGAAAATGAACTGTTTACTGTGTCACCGAGTGCCTGATTCCGTTTCCATTCATGGAGTGGCCACGAATATCACTGAAAGAGGAAAAATAACAGATATAAGCTTCAGACAATTATTTAACATTTAGCAACTGATTCCGCACGTTCTAGTAAATGCACTTTCTCTCTGCAGTTTCACTGTAGCTTGCTGTTAATAATTCATGTCGACGGATAGGTTTTAACATTTACTGATGTCACAATCAATGTAGATATGATGACTGTTGTGAGTAAAAGCGATAAAGCTTTTAATCGATACAACTCTCGAAAACAGTGTAAATAAGAATATCAGTACCAACACTGAAATAATATTGATATTTATATCGATATTGATATCGATAAAAATATCGATATTAATATTGATACAAATATCGATATTAATATCGATATTGATATCGATATTAATATCGATAAAAATATCGATATTAATATCGATATTGATTTGAAAAATATCGATATTATCGGTATCGATATAATACCGATAATATCGATATTTTGATATCGGTATCGCTATCGTTTCAACCCTGATTTGAACTACCCGACGATCTCATTTACTATCCATCTGCAATCTTGGTATACGCACACACGCTGCTTATAAATAGATCCTGGCAGGAAAACGTCTGGTATTTTCTTGACTCAACTTATTTCAATAGAGATAGCAAAATAAGGGACGCACTTTTTAATATCATTCTTGAATATTTTATACGAGCATCAGCAATTTAAATCAACATGAGTGCGCAAATGCTCCCTTCTTGAAAAATCTCAATCGCTAAAAGAAGAGTTCTACAAGGTTAACAATGTTCATGTGCCCAACATTGACATCCCTGACAGAATTTACTCCTGAGCTGTCACCGCTTTGAAATCAACTATAAAGTCTAAATTCAGTTAAAAATACATCGTCAAACCAATCATAGTGCTTGATTTCATAGTTCGATAAGCCGAAATCTCACTTAGCAACATGAGAATATGATTAATTTCGCTTTGAAATGAAACCGGGAAAATCTTGCGTCAATCTTTGTTTCGAGAGATATGTGCAATTCCTCTTCATTTCTATTTAACCACTCAGTGTGGGAATAATCCTGCTAAATTGTAAGGAACTTGCAACAAAACATTGCAAAACAGGCAGCAAACAACACAGATGGATCTATTTGTAATGTTTTGTTGTCACACATCTGTGCAAAACCTGAACCATCTAATCAGCATGTTTTGACTCCAGATAAGCGAGTTTCATATTGTCGCTCTAAATCATTTAGCTGCTCTAGTATTTGTAATTAATGCTTTTAATTATTCATGTATCATTTTCGCAATGAATGTATTTCCGGAGGATTCACAAAATTCATCTAGTGTTTCAAACATAGGGAATTGATTTGTAATTATATAGAGTGGAGGCTTTCCCACGTCAGATAGAAGACTTTTCTGTCGCTTGAGAATGGCCTCCGATGTAGGCCAAAAGATCTCGCGGTAGAACAGAAAAGTCTTCTATCTGACTTGGAAAGCTTCCACTCTATGTAAATTCATCTAGTATTTGTCGATTCGTGAAATTTCTTGGTTTGCAATAGTCCATCACAGATTATGATCCTAGGTGATTCGCAATGACCGTGATCATTAAAATATTAGAGGATATCTTTTGAAAATTGTGAGCTTTATTGAAAAGTTCTCATGCGGCAATATTTGCATTGTAATCATCATAATACAGTTTAATGAGTTCAGGGGTTCCAATAACATTATTTCAAACAATTTGATCATAAATCACATGTTGGCCATCAGTACTGTTTCGGAAGCAAGGTAGATCCTTGTTGAAACCATCTCGCATCTAATTGAATGAAGTAAGATCTATAAATCCTGTGGAATCATGCATCCAGCATTGAATTATCCATTATGGAAATTGTACATTTACGTCTGCACAATGTGAATCTTTATTTCTTCACCTCGGGTGTGTTGCAGACAGTATATGACCAATTACAAATGTACAACAATATAAAATATCAACACAATGCTCAGAAAAGTAATGCATACAATTTAACATATTGCACTACCGTCACTTTCTGAGTCCATAGTCAGGATTTTCCATCAACCAGGCCATTGTGTCGATGTATGTGTCGGCTATTGTGTGGGTATGTTGTCGATCAGTTCACATTGAACGAAAAGGGATTCTTCCATTCAGATTTCACAAGTAATTTCAAAATCTGACGTTGGAAAGTGACCATTGTAAAGTTTCATAGCTTCTATTGTAGACGAACTGGATAGAAATACCATTAGCAATTTGAATGGCTTCATGCCAACCTGAGCTTTCCACTTAATATACCCGGGTATATTATCTCGCGCCAAACTTTCATTGTCTTTATAGCATTCAACAATTTTCTTGGAAATAACACTTCTGCTGATTTTTGTAAATCAAGCACTCATCTTGGGTTTGCATGTGATCACACCAGAAGAGGATTAGGCGAAGTAATAAGTCTAATTACCTGTATACTAGGGTTTTCAATATCCCGACTTTTTCTTATCCCGGGATTAGCAAGCTTAATTCATTTACGGATAGTATGCTTAGGATAGTGTAGGCTGAACAATGCTAGGCGTTGTTTTTAAATTCTTTGACGAGTATTTTGAACGATACACTGTATACTACAACTAATGATATTAGATAGACATGTGCCTTAATGTCTATGAATTAATAATAAGTGATCTTTTCACACGCAGACAGAAGCTATAACAATAAATAGATTTGGTTATCGCAAACAATGTGCGTTGTCGCATTAAAACCTGGTATTCTATTCGATTTTCAAATAGAAATGCAAATCCCGCGATTTTTTTTACGTCTGGTAAAAGCCCGATAATGTATAATAATCCCTTCAAAAATTCATTAGATAATAGTGCGCCTTATGTATAAAGCTCTCTATTTCCTCCTCTCGACTGCCTGGGCAAACTTTTACTTTTTGATATCAATGAATGAATTGGCTGAGATAGACAATAAGTATATTATTCTATGCATAGTTCTACATGGGAGTGTCTCTATCTCGAGTTTGCAAGTGTCTATTGTTAAGCTGATCGTGGAAAGTAAATCTAATTCTTGAATCGCGTTAAGATTTACGCTTCACGCATTGCATCTGTTACTGCATGTTCCTTGTCCATAGCCTTGGTACTCCATCTTCACACGGCTCCTAACTGCCTAAGAGCAGATGTTACCCCCCCCCGTGACACCGGGATTGAAACCCTACTGTATACCTAAAAACTGTTATTCTGTTATTCAGATGCTTGTTACAGCATTGCTCATTTTATACCGTATTAATTGTAATAAACTGCATTCAAATTGTGAATTAGTTTTCATTACAGTTTATTTTCAAGCTCATATGTACCGAAATATAAGCACCTGTAATAAATTATTGTTGCTTTAAGTGATGAATTCCATCTCATATATTAAATATGCTTATTTTGTGGTCCCGTACGAAAATAATTTTGCAATTCATTAATGTTTCATGTAATGAACATGTAATGTTCATGATAAAGCATTAATGAAAATACTAATGGTTCATCTAATGAAACATTAAAGTAAAGTTCATTAATGAAAATTGCCATGGTTTCATGCAATGGTTCATCTAATGAAACATTAATGTAAGGTTCATTAATGAAACATTAATGTAAAGTTAATTAATGAAATGCCATAATTTCATGTAATGTTTCATTAATGAAACATTAATGTAAAGTTCATTAATGATAACTGCAATGGTTTCATGTAATGTTTCATTAGTGAAACATTAATGTAATGTTCACTAATGAAACCGGTATGGTTTCTTGTGATGTTTCATTAATGTACCATTCTATATTTAGAATCCTTGCCTTGGATTATTCATGCTTCCCTATTGTGCGTCACCGCAGTGACGTCATGTCACGACAACGCGTGAGCCGTCAGTTTCTTCCTATGCGCATTTATCGACTTTCCTCGAAGTTTAAGGCTATCGTCTCTATTTGGTAATCGACACGCAACGCGGAAAAACGGACCATTTCATCAATGCGCTGGACGTAATTCAGAATTTCATAGTGACCTTTTCGCCTCATCGGTATATCATGCGCAGTCGCGTCTAATCCCGTCATTGTCGAAAAACAGCAGAGGAAAGTCTAGAAAATTTGAAGCTGCTACAAAAAGTTTAATGACTTCTTACAATTTTTTTAAACCATGTGACCCAAGATCCAGAATGTAACAAGAAATCTGACAAACCGCATACAGAGTTAAAAGAAAACGAACTGAAGCGAAGGATCAAGGAATTACGAAAGGAAAACGGTAAGCAGTTATAATGCTTTTACTATTATAGTACAGTAGCGTAGCTGCAGTTTTGTATTCATAATTAGATTAATTAACAACATTAATTAACAAGCAGTTTTTTTTGCGCATATAATTCAAATTAGCGATTTCAGATCGTTCACACGAACACGAACTTTGACCTTGAATATTTAGTGCACAGCAACATTACGAATATGTAATTAGATTGCAATTGATGAATGAATTTGATGCAGGCACTTGCGGATTAGACAGTGGCCGAGTAATATCAAATGTTATCAAAAGTTTGTTGCATTTAAATTTGGCACATCTATCAATTGATATTAATTGTGGCAACATGCAATTAATTGATAGCGATTACTCGTCTTCAGAAATCAATTAATTCTATAGCAGCTGATAAAAGCTTTCAAGTAGATGTAGAAATTATGCACTTCGTCTATTCACATTTATACATTAAATATTTGATTATTGTATCAATTTAATGCTTAAGATATATATATATATATATATATATATATATATATATACTTGTCTAAACATTTAATGAGTAGCGCCTCAATCTCGGATGCGGTATTAAGTGATTGCTGAAAGCAGTCCGCCCTCCACGTGCCTGCGTTAAAGCAGTGCCTTCCTGGCTAATTCACGCTCTCAACAGATGGTCCGACGTGGCCTTGTGGTTAGAGGGTATGCTTGCACGTCCTCTAGCTCCAACGTCGCGGGTTCAAACCTACCCACGACTGATGAGGCCAAACAGGCCGAAACATGTCTCGTGGTGGTTACATCTGTTGAGATTTGATAAACATGTATATATATATATATATTTACTTAATACGTAATGCGAAGTACATTTTTACTTTACAACATGACATATGAAGCCACTCATACCTTAGATCTAATCGAACACTGAGTACCTTAAAAACACGTGTCTGAATTTACAATTGGATTTACAAAATTCAAACGCTCGTTTGATTTTCGAATCCGCGGTCGAGAGCACATTACTTCTGATTTTGGACAGATGAACTGGCTTCCGATAAATGGAGGCTCAACACTCAAGATTGGATGCTTGTGCTATAAAAGACATAACTTGAATTCGCCTGTGTACATTAATCAATAATCCTTCCCGTTCTCTTCGATCATATGAAGACCGTTGCTTATTGAAGGTATCTCTCGTCAAAACAATACCAGGGGAGGTCATGCTTTTTTTTCTATGGACCTTCAGTGTGGTACTACATCCCTATGATTCTAGCATAATTCGAGCAGTTTGTTAACTTTCAAGCGTCGCCTGAAGAGCTGTTTGCCCATTAACACTTTTTCTTCCATTTTATGATAACTTTATGAAATTTGTGACTTCATTGTTCGTTTTAATGTTGTGAGCCTTTTTGGGTACAGCGCTATATAAATTTGTCCGGATAGATAAATAAATTTAAAAAAAGTCAAATCACAATTACTAACATACCATGAATTCATGCATTGAATGCTGCCTGTATTTTGGTAAGGTGATGAAGCCTTTAAGCAATCAGTTAGTGATGATTCTCATAACATATCATAACATAGTAACAGTATGGTATGTCCAAGTAATGCTTATAGATATCAAATTATGATTCTACTAGCTCAATACCAAAGCAGTTAAACGTGTTTTCTTCTGTTTTTCTGTAGCTGGCTTAATGGGAATAGACTTTTACATCCATTGAAAATTACTTTTAAATTGTAAACCTGTTGACAAATAGCAACGTGCATTGAAAACATGCATGCATGTAGGCCTACTGCAGTTCACATGCAGACCTACACACCGCATAGTGCACTTAGTTATAGCTGAAGTAATGTGTCATTGGCACACAGAAATGCGACAAAATATCATAAATAGAAAACACTATTGCAAACAATACTAACATTTAATATAATCACTAGAAAAAATTTATAGTTTCCGGTCGGCCTAAAATCAAAAGTAATTGAACAAAAATATGCAAATTGGGATAGCGAGAATTAATGGCCCAATTTTTTTACCTCTACAATAAACTGAAATAAATTCTTAAAGCGGGTATGTGACTACAATTGTGCGTGCTAATGTAGGAACATGCACATAAATGTAACAGTTGTAGGTTTTCATCCTATCTGATATCGAATATCAAATGGATTTTTTGAAGAAAATTCAAATTGCAATTTTAATTCAAAAGCACTTCGTCAAAGCATTTAAACGCATTATCGTCATACCAGTGATTTAACAAAAATGTGTATTAAAAGGGGTTCCGTCTTCTTTTCAGCAACATCAAAGTCGACATTAAAGAGACTTGGAAGAACCGGCAACCGAGGAATTGTGAGAACATTGGACGTATGCTGTCTGTATTTGTAGAGGGCAACTCTTTTAGAGACAAGTAGATAGTGTTAGGTAGATACATGTACTTTGGAATAAAGGTGTCATACAAACTTGATGATGGTATTCTTTTTGCTAATAATGACACATTATATAATGTAGGATCATTCTAGAAATAACTATGGTGCATTATCGTAGACCACAAATGAAAGCACCGGGGAGCATTAATGAAACATTAATAAGAATATTTATGAAATAGCATTAGGAACGACGTTGAAGCAGTACTAGGAACACTAATGAAACAGTACTGTGAGTATTAATGAAACAGTACTGGGAACGTAAATGAAACAGTACTGTGAGCATTAATGAAATAATACTGGGGACATTAATGTTCACAGTACTGGGAACATTAATGAATCAGTACTGTGAACATTAATGAAACAGTACTGGAAACATTAATGAAATAGTACTGGGAACATTAATGAACCATGCGTATGCTCCATGTAATGTAAATACTAATGAAACATTAATGAAAATACTAATGAAATGGCTAAATTTCCGTAGACAAAACATTAATGTTTCATTAGTGGTTTCATTATATTTTTCATTAATGTTTTCCAAAAAATTTTCGTACGGGGTGTTTCCACTTACTATAACCGGGTATATTAACATGATCCAAACCTATTCGGCAAATTTCGTCATTTTCCAGTCAATATACCGGGTATATTAAGTGGGAAACTGCCTGTGGTAATAATATTCATTGTCAATGTAACATTTGTCTCCTGAAGAAATATCATTGTTGTATGAGTGGTAAAGTCACCTGCCCTGCAAGTGATGAACTCTGCATCGGCTTCATAAATCGCCAATTTGTCGACGTATTTATAAGTATTGTATAAACATCGAAGTATTGTAAAAAGAGACAGTAGGAGTGACATCTCGAATAGTATTTTCCAGTGAAGAGGACAGGCACTGCTCGTCCTATTGTTAACTATCGCAACTGTCCAACTGGCGCAGATTCGATGGGTACTGCTCATCTTCCGCCCTTAGGCTGTTTTTCATTTGCGCAACGCGGCAGTTGAATGAAATTAACAAATCCTATCTGTAACAGTTTAAGGCTGCGCTTTGTTCTCCATGACTAAGTATGTGATTAACGAAACGAAAGGATTTTGATTTTTTAATTGACTTTAATCATTTTTTAAATCTTGGTTTCGACAAATTTTAACTTTGATTGTTAAGTGAGATTATCTCACACAATTGAACTTTACAACATGCATAATACTAAAAACAAATCATCATGGCTGACATGTTGCACATATATAGCACTGATTGAAAAGATTAACTTGATGAGCCCGAGGCCTTAGCCGTATGTATCCAGCTGCTCAGATAAACATTCGCCTGCACTGCATTCCCCTAATTGTCCAGATAAATTTAGAACACGATAGGACGTGCATCTTTTTCAATTGTAGCTGTCAACAATTTGAATAACTGGGGCTCGACAGTTTAAAAGGAATCTTTTCTACTCGAACTTTTTTAACGTCTAGTCGCACAATCCTTAAGTGATGACAACTACTCACCGTCCTGAAAATTGAACAGCGACGATAGCAAAAGAGATTTGGATTCAGACAAATGTAGGGGTAAACACAGTCGTATGAAAACGACCAACGGATACACGCCAGACATGGCTAATTGGATGGAAGATCGTCAATTACACTGGGCGCAATAAAATGCGCCATTGAGTCATTGGACAAGTTTTAATACCATCCACTTCCTCCACCCCTTCTGCCACTACCGTAGGCATTGTAACTTGTGTTTCGTGGAGCTCCCCCATAGCCGCCTGCATTGTAGTTTCCACCATAGCTGCCACCACCATACCCTCCACTCCGATAATAGTTTCCACCATAACCGCCCCCGCGACCACCACCGCCGCCGTAGAAATTCCGACGTGGGGGTCTGGCGGTTAGTCCGAATGTTTCAGCATTCAACTTTCTTTCGTCACGACGATTCATGGATCGGATTGTTTTCCTGAAATGCAAATATTGAGTATTATACATTATCATACCTAAGATTGGCGTCAGCTGCATGTCAATGCATCAGCAGAAGCAAACATCAATCTTTTATCATTAGAGTAATATTATCATTTAAAAAACCTTAGGTTTATAGCAGCTGAATAATACATTTCTGGTGAATTCAACAAATACAAATTTTGCGTACATCAAACAGATTTTCCGTCACTATCGGCGTTCGACCAAGCCTCATCGACAGAGCTATCACACCCGCCTTACTACATGGGGTCGAAATGTGGGCGTTTTCAGTCGCAGACATGCAGTCTAAATGTCCTCCAGATGAGAAGCGGGACAGAAAATGAATTCGATCTTCTTAAGTTTTTGCTTTTGATAAAGGATATTTAATGAAGAAGCAAAAACATGCTAGTTACTCAACGAGCGGCCGAAAGAAATAAGCGGGAGTTTTACTCCTCATTTTCTAAATTAGGATACTGTCAAATGGTCTACTGTATCCAGGGTTCGTACGGTTTCCTGGAGGCAAAATTCACAAACTTCTTATTCGCAAATGTGGGTAGATGCTATTTCCGGCAAGAGAAGACCACTCCTCACAATTCAACTGCAACACGCTTTTACCGAATTATTATTGAAACTTATGTCAACATTCCACTGACTGGAAATCGATTCATTTCATATTCGTATTGACCCATCATGAGAAAAATATTGAATTAAGAAATCCTGCGTGCATGTGTGACTTAGTACATTCAAAACAGAGACATGTGATCTTTAATGATAGAAGAACAAACAACAACTAACACTATCTGATAGAAAAACAAGCATAAAAAACGTAGATATAAAACAACTTATCACCTCTAAAACCAATTGATAGGAGCATCTCGATTTCTTATAACGGAAATAATGCTTGCTCTTGAATAATTGCTGACGTCAACAGTGACAGACACTTGTTGTTAGAAAAGCATGCATTTAAAGCTTTAGAAATAAGCCAATTTTACGATAAAACAAATATTTACATCAAAACTATTTGGCCTGCCAAGCTCGATTACTAAAATGAAACTTACAATAGTATCAATAATACAAGCTAATAATGATCAATGTCCAAGCATTGACTCACTATTCATTCAATTGCAGCAGAACAATTGCTGTTGAAGTTTTCAAGAATAAGTGCCACTAGATCAGTAGAATACATAATTTCCATTTTTTAAAAATCATTTCATTCTTCATCTCTCCCTCCTACTCATTAGCTCCTCGACGTAATGCGTTTGACTGCATTAAAAGTTACATACTTTTCTGAGCTTTAGTTTTCATCGCTTTGCCGTCTATCATTGACCGCAACAGTTCAATATTATGGGTAATGTGCAAGCATCCTCACATTGTTGAAATAGCAAGGCAAAGAAAATGCATTTTAGGATTAGAAGTATATCACTATTTGGAGACTTTCATATTATGTCACCATGAACTAATTATGGATCAATTAAATGTCAGCAGAAAACGGTCCTTTTCTTTATAGATCTTGGAGTGCTCGAGTGATGGTCTTTTCCTGCTCGATAGCCAAATAAGTAGAGTCTTTACTTTTCACAATTTCGCTCCAGAATACTTACTGGAGTTCTGAATTTCCACCATGATTCTCCCCCGTCACTTGAATGGCTAGGTTTCCTTTTCGCCATTTCGTCATGAAAAGCTTTATTTTCAGAGCAATCTCTTCCAACCTCTTGTAATCTTCTCTTCTCTTCAAATTAAAATGTTGCACTGTACTTTAGAGAAAATTATTTGACTGAAATTATCAATGAATCGGTGATTTTGTTGTTCATGAACCAGCCTGCTTGAGTGCATGAGTCTCTGATTCGGTTGAACGACAAAGCACCTCTTCGTCCAGGGAGCCCCCGTGAACATATACGATGGCTTTTTTTTCAGAGTAAAACCTGATTCAGGGACTGCATTACCGTGACTATGAAGCAGTACACATCCTGTTGAATTTGATATACACAGATTGTACTTTGGATTTCCGGACTCGTCTACGATTTTTGGTACCTTTTTCCAATTATTGCTCGATTCTTCTTTCGATTCTCTTCAGAGAGATAATCCAGATTATTTTCTTCGTAAACTCCTTTCCAGCATGGACTTTCAGGCATTCCTCGAAATTCACTTTGTGACATAAAAGAGCAATGAAACGAGGAAATGTTGGTTTTAAGCTGATGGAGTCTCCATTCATTCCTCACGTCATGGCAGATATCTTTTGATCCAGTTCCTGATTGTTCAGTCACACATGGGAATGTAGTGTTCAAAACATACTTCAGTTGGAGATGTAAAACAGAATATTGCGGATAGCGATTTCGGATCACGACGGTTATCCGGGTGAAGCATAGTTGCGTCTTCCAGCACCATGAATCAAAGGGAGGTATGTTGCTGACAATTACCACGAATATGTCAATTTAGATATTTTTGAATTTCTCCACGTCATTATCACAAACGTCATTTCAATAAATGTGAAATGGCTTTCGTTCCAACATCACATTCGTGGTAGATTTTCTATTTTTACGCTTTGTATCAATTTTTTCAGTAGGCCTATTTCAATTTTGCTACGAAATGTGGCCATCAAATTCATCAAGTGTTTTCACACCTTTCTTGAAACAGATATGTAGTTTGTGGAATGATTCCACTCAACTCTGGAGATCGTGATTCGAAGCTGAATCCTGATTCATAGGACGTTTTACCGTTTGGCCAGCCCATCCCCAATTCTCTTGATTTATTATATGAATTTCTAACATTTTCCGTAAAACCACATTTCATGATTTTTTGATGATTTTGTGACGAACCTTCGAAATTTATGATCTTCATGACACTGGAAGGCCTGACTTCGTGACATTTAGAATCGTGAAAACAATCTGCAGAAATTTAACTTCGTTATTCCAAAATTCACAAACTTTTCTGAAAAATCGTGAAATTCACGAACTTTCAAGGGTCTTGAACTTTTTTTTCAAAATTCACAAACCGTACGAACCCTGTGTATCCCTTCATTTCTCCCGGTGTATTTCCTACACAACCTTTGTGATCTCCGTGGCACAGTGGTTAAGTGCTTGACCTAACGATCCCCGAAGGTGTCATTGGAAGTCGGCAGGAAGGGCATCCGGACTAAAAGTACTACAACGCTCCATAAGTCTATGTCAACACCGTCCAAGCCCCAAGTAACGGGAGAAATGACGTAAAAGCTTCAATTTTCAAAACGCAAATTTTTCTTATTCTCGCTTCTACCCGGTGATAAATGATGTCAGGGTCCCTGACGGGGCCCTTTAGGGCACTCGGGCAAAACTAGGGCAACAATAAATTTTCAAAATAGGCTCTTTGTCTTTGTAAATGACTAGATTTTTGATAATTTCCCTGAGAAAATCAATAACGAGCAAGTTTTCTCAAAATTCCATATCAGGGCAAGATTAGGGTAACCTTAGGGCAATATAATTTCAGGGCATGTTCAGGGTATGCCCTGATTACACTAGATGATGCTGCAGCTCCACACACATCATTCACATGCTTCCTCAGTTATGTGCCACTTCCTACTTTCTGTAATTTGACAGACTCGGCAATGTAATTTTACCATACAACTTTTGGGTCACGTAAAATTACATGCTATTCTATGTAAAACAACATTATGAAAAGATGTCTGCAAGATAGGACATATGATTCATTAATAGATAGAAAATTTGGAAATTAATTGTGGTCATATGATCTATACACCTGCAAAAGGAATATTTAGTTCAATCTACTCCGTCTCTTATTAATTATTCGTTTTTGATAGGACGGCACAATGCACGAAGCACAGACATATTCCTTCTTCTCTTCTCACTCACTCACTCTCTCTCTCTCTCTCTCTCTCTCTCTCTTTGCTCTCTCTCTCGTAATTCATTTATTCATTTTCTTGTATCCTTTTTATCCATTCAGAAACTTATCTTAAATGATATCCTAGCTGGAACATATGGGAAGTCATAATGCTGTTCAGATGCGTTGGTCCTACAATTACGTAAGACTCGTCTGCGCACACCGATTCTCTATATGAAATAGTTTCCCTGTCGCTCGCCTGCTGAACCGACCTTCATTCCATGAGTCACATGACAGAGAGGATGCGAGCTGGTAATGTTTATCAAGCAGGCGTCATTTGTTTGATACAGTCGACTCCCATCTCCCACTGCATCGTGATATGTGGCTGTACGCATATCAGTCAGCAAACTCGCCGGCATTACTATCTGCAGTCTCAAACTTGCGAATTTATAAGACTTTTAACGGCGATTCAAGTCAGTGATTTGTGTTTTCGACATTCAGAGGAATTCTGTCGTAATTCGATTATGCCTACAGTTTGGAAATAATCTCTGGTATATCTTCATCTACAGGATACGTCTTGATTCCCATTTAATTGCAGACTCAGTGAAGTACGTACTGCACTGTTTCTATATTTTCGCTGAAAACCATCAAATTCATGTGATATTGATTATTGCTCTAAAGTCAAAGAGAATGCAACATTTGATCAAAGATTTGGACCCTCTACAGGTGAGATGTTTATTTTGATAATTGCAACAGCATTGCATGAGCTCATTATTGCTAAATAAAGTTTCATTAGGGTGAAGATGCCTTGGCTTGACTTGTAGGTATTATGTGGGAAGAACCAAGTAAACTGATGTTATGTTCGAGGTTAGAATATTTTTCTTTTTGTAATATGTATTTCGAAATCATCGTCAGACAAGTGAATCGTAGTTAAGGTAAACAGTAAATTCAAGCATGCAAACTAATAAGTAACACAGAAAAGAGCTTGAACCAAACACTTTGGCATGGTTATTCACTGACTTCCTTTTCATTTAAATTTGTTAAGTTTGATAACTGTCCTGTCAGACTGGAGTATATGGTCTAACTACCGGTGAATTGTGATCCGGTGAAGGTCTTTGTAAGAATTTTCAAAATGCTTGTAGTACAGCATCAAAAATTAATATTAATGAAAGAGGTTTTTGTCACACAATTCTTAATCAAATTAGATGAATGTACAAAGTGGGTTGCCTGCATACAAGTTGTAAGCAATTTTTTATCCATAACATTACGTAGTTTATTCATTTTATTTGTCTGTGTTACTTTGAGTGATCTATGTTACATGTGTTCCACTATCTGCACGAAAGAAGATAACAAATTTAAAATATAATGCGTATAGCTATAAGAATCTTAGAATATAACTCAATAACTGCAATAAACATGCTTGCATCCGTAAATGTCATTAAGTGAGCAATGTAATGTTCGTCCATTCTTTAAAGAGCAACGATTCTTTTACAAACTTGTTTTCAAATTGTGTTTGTCAAAGCCACCTGATGCGTCATTATAATGTTCTTAGGAAATTGCAAAAAATCTGTCATTTTCGTACATATCATGCTGATAATGAAACGTTAATATGTAAACATTTCTATAAATTTTATAGGATCTATAAATATCTGATCGATTTTCTTAAAAATTGTGCATATTCACTTAATTACCATTAAGAATTTGATAAATGAATAAATGTAATTAATGTTATCAATAAAGTAAATAGATACCCACACTTTATTTGTCTGTGTTAATTTCATTCCTTTCCATTGGCCCTCATTTCTTTTTTAATTGATATCCTATTTTTTCAAAGAAATATATCCATATCTAATAAGTTTTAATTAAATAAACATTAAATCAATCATCGTAGCTTGTGTTATCATGCTGGAGGAATAGATAGTAGATTTTCTTTATTTGCATCATTGTCATTTCTTTGCCCGTCTCTCTCTCTCTCTCTCTCACACACACACACACACACAGGGACGTATGAGGCGGAAAACCATGCGCATGAATCAAACAGCATATCTATGTCTCATGTTTCTGAGGATGTAGCAGTAAAAATGATAACTCAATTGCATTCATGATATTGTCTTACGCATAAATATACCTAGCTTTGGTATAAGATACCAAGTCAACCCTATAAACGTGGTAGTGTCATATTTTGTGTATACAAAACGAAAAACAGGAACTTCATGCTCAATTCCCCGCGCAAATTTATCATTTTAAATTTTACACGCAAGTTTCAGTATCAGTAATTTGGAAATTGATGCTCAAGTCCAAGTTTTCTTTTCTAAAGTTAATATCAAATTCAGGACCAAAAATGATTAATTAACTGTATAAACAACCTCTGGGATCAATATGCAAGAGTAAAATAGGCATGCCTAATTCTTCCAATAGACAGTCCACTGCATAATTTTGATGCGAATAAAATGACAAAATAACTACTTTTCATTGTTTTCATTTATCTTCCAAAGCCTTTTGTAGGAACATCCTATCATCATCATCATCATGGAAATAAAATACAACTAAAGCACGCCCAATGTTCAATTATGCCTGGTATAATAGATGAATGTGCGTTAGCGCGTGAGTCTGTAGATATCCTCAGGCATTATGAAACGTCTGGTACTCCTTAGTGCAAGGTTTTTTAAGGATCATAGATGGGTGTAATGACCTAGACCTTGGGTGTAAAACCGTCACTACAATTGGCCCTAATTTTGAGTAACAATAGTAATAACACTAGTCACGAAATCCCGCGTAATCCCGCGGGATTCTCGTTCAATCGACGGGAATCTCGTGGGATGTCGTGCAATATATTTTCTCGCGAGAATCCCGTAAGAACCTAGCGGGAATCTCGCGGGAATTGCTTGCCACAAAATCCTGCGTAATCTCACAATAATCCCGCGATAAACTCTTACTACAAATCTTATGTGCGATCTCTCGGGATTTGGATGAAAGAAATATCGTGAAATCACACATCAGAAAATCACATATACTGGTTTCATAATCTGCAATTCTTTATGTGGTGTTTTCTTCAAAGACGCTGTTATAATTAAATAGCCTATAAAATACACTAGTCGACACAATTGCGAAAATCTTGTAAGAAAAACACAAAAATTATTTGAATTGTAAGAAATTTAATTTGGGATTAGATATATTGCAAGAATAACACACCTTATGCATTACAATTTTTCCAATATCTTATGAAGCAATGATAATTAACTTATACAAATATATCTGTAAAATAATAAATTATACAAATATAAATCTAAGCATATGAAAATTGTTAAAATAAAATTATGCATAAAATATACTAAAATGATAATAATACCGGTAGTAAACCGGTAGTATTTTGTTATTATTCTATATTAATGTATAAAACATAAACAAATAAAATACATCAGAGTAATAATGATATGCATGCATGAAGTAATAAAATATATAATATATAAATATAAGTATATAAAAATTAGTTAAATTAAAGTTGTATATAAATATATAAAACATACAAATAATATGTATGAAAAATAAAAATAGATAATTATATGAAAATTAATAATATCAAAAAATTATATAAATTTTCTTATATAAATATGTATGAAAACATTGATATAAATATACGCATGTGGTTAACGTGGTATTGTCAGTTTCTTTAGGTATCTGCCATTAACTTGTGAAGGGAAAGCTTTCAAACCACATTATGAACAGCAGTATTTGAAATTCACAACATAATTCCAGTGTTTTACAAATCAAAAATATACCGCTCCCTTTCTTTAGCCGAAATTTATTTAAAATCTTAGTGGTCAAACTAACAAGTGGACAACATAATACTTGTGCAATGCAGACAAAATGTAATATGTGGACCATATTATAGGCCTAGATCGGCACGGTTTAAACTAAATAGTCTATCTCTTGACCAAAACGTAAGGTTGTCTATACTCTAGTGCATTGCGCAACTATCACTTAATAAACATAAACTATTTTATTCAGATATTTGATATATTCTAAATTTTGCACGCGCTATTCAGCATTTGATCTAGTTTAATTTGACATATAAAAATTAAAACATTTATCAACATATTCACATCATATCTTCCGTTTTTCAAAAGTACCGCATCAATCAGTTCCGAATTCGAAATTTGATAACATTGAGACCGTCTTCGAATCCTCCTACAGTTTCATTTCAACGATCAACTTGACACAGAAAATGATAAGGAAAGCATTAATTCATAGAAATTTTACCGCTTGACCTCTCTCAAATGCCGAAAATCAATCTGATAGGGAACATACGCCGTATACGTAAGCCTACACTATTTAAAGAACGCTCACAATTTGATTGCCACCAATCCTGCCATCCATAAAGTTTCACATGCTGAACATAGAGGCTAAGTTTGATATGAAGTTAAGGGGGAGCCTTTCTAGGAGTAGGTCCTATACTGTAGCGAAGTAGAAAATTGTATAAAGCTTACTAGATTTAGCTTTGTTGATATAATACGGCGTGACATTCAATTAAGTTAAAAAGTTGGTTACTCTAGGGGGCGGGCGGTTGGTGTGTTAATAGTATAGCAAGATAGTTAAAGACATATGAAAGTACCATGTTTACGGAGAATTCCAAAACTTTAGCGAAGGGGAGATGCTACATGAATGCGCCTAGATACAACAGTGAAACAGATTGAGATGAATTATCTATTGAGGTGTTACGGACAATGAAAAGGGAATCATTAATTGAATGATGAGAAGGGAATAGGCTATATACATGTACTATACAATTGTTATTGAAAGAATATGTCTTTGTTTTTCTGTATATAACTCTATGTATCATGTAGTAACCTATGTCTTAGGGTATCCCACAGACATAAATATTGACTTGTAATGTTGTTGATTTACATCTAAATAAGTTATTTCCATACGACATTTGTATTATGATTTGGCTATTATGATAATGTACTGTAAAGAATAATGAAAACGCTATAATCATCTTTGACGAAATGAAAGACACAGTCTTGGAGAAAAGGTTATAATATATCAATCATACAAGTTGCAATCTTTATTGATAGCGAAAAGCAGGCAAGTGGAAACCGTTTAGCTTTCAAGTAAGAAACATCTATTTAGCGCACCACCTCAATACTCGTACTTCATTTCTTTATCCGCAAACTTTCATTTCGAACCTGAAAAGTAACAGGATAAGATCATTGATGCAAATTTTGTATTGCTATTGACTTACTGGTATGTTTTCTCATAATGGTTCTAGTTAAGTCAATTTTCATTTATACAAAAATAAGGCTTTTAGTTTTTGAGTAACAGTTCTTAAAAATGTCACACGTTTCACGATATGTTTTTGAGCACATATATGTATTATGATTTATGAATATAGGGCGACCGTACCTTATTTTTGATTGCTTTCCAATCTCTATTTTTGAAGAGAGTTGGCATTTCGTCTAGTATGACGCATGCGTCTTCTTTCTTCATCACCTTCCCGGACCGAATCCACGATGCACATCGCATTCGTAGAAAACTTGTTTGATCTTTCGTCCAGGGATTTGCTGAAATACAAGAAAACATACATATACATATTAAAGCTTATCAATAATGTAAGGGTTTGTAGGAATGATTATAAGCTTATATTTTACTATATGTCAACCAACCTGTTCTAATACTAAGAGCGTTAATAAGTAATATAAGTAACTTAGAGATTATATTATACGATTATGGTTGTATCATAATTAGAGGTTATATAAGTAACTTATAATATAAAACATCTACCATTGGCTTCAACCGACCTTGCGATCGATTAAATTTCACCTCAGTCACTACCGTATCATTCGTATATTCGGAGTATTATTGAATAATATGCCTCTCCGGCCTTTTGCGGCGTTAATGAAAGTGAGCTGAGAAACATCGTACGTATACAAAGCAGGTGCCAATTCATCATATGCGGAGGCAGACTTTGTGATTGTAATGATTTTCCTGATTTACAAAGCCGTTTTGATAAGCATGAGATAAAATTTTTTGCAAAGATTACGGACCCCAAAGTCTACATTACTTGTTACCGGAAAGATTACCATCTGGACGATTTAATTATCGCTTTTGTAAGTCAATGAGACGACACAAATGTTTTATTCATAAGGTGATTTCAATGCATAATTTCAACGATGATTTGTGACATGCACCCTGTACTTTCTTTTTCTGATTTCTAATCTTGAAATGTAAAGATATTATATCGAACACTTTTTTACTATAGTGACAAAATATGACGAAGAGAGACGCTAAATGCGGTTAGATTTCTAAGGGTTTCTGTTAGTACATGTATATGAATAATTCTACGCAAATCAAAACTCAAAATGCGACTTACATTTGTCAAACTTTTTGGGGTTGGTTTTGGTTTTCTTAGTGGACTGAATCTTCGCTGATGTTACTACCGTTGCATCTCCTGCTGCTACAGTTGCATTTCCTGCTGCTACAGTTGCATCTGCTGTTGCTACTGTTCCATCTACTGCCACTTCTTGAGGATTCGAAGAATTCTTGTGACTCGGGGAATTTTCTCGTGGTGGGGATTCTCCTGAGTCATTCTTAGTTGATCGATGTTGTTGGTCAGCTTCCATTAACAGTCGTGAGATCTTAACGAGTTCGGTAGTCGAGTCCCGAAGCCGGTACCACCGTTTATGTACTTCGAAGGTATGACCGTAGTGGTCGCAAAGTAGCCGGAATTGAGCTTCAGATAAATTCTTCAGCTGAAATATAATACATGTACATGTAACTTCACAAAATTAAATTATTGACGGACAGCTGAGCATGTTTAAAAACGTTTTAGATGGGGTATGCATCATTTTTAAAATTTCTATCATACACCATTTACTTACAAGTAGTTTGACTTAGTAGTAAGAACTTGAATTATTAATCACCTGCAAAGTTGTAGCGCTAAGCTTCCTGAACTTCGTTGAATTGATATCTGCTTCACTGACGATCTGTGCTTCTCTTACTGCATTTCTCAGGGCATCGTGACCCCTGATATGCCCACGAGTTTGATTGCAAAATATGAAACAATTATGCGAAGTCTCACTTAACCATTTCATTGTGGGTCCCACTATTGGTGGAACAATCACAGGGACAAATCTGTTTCCCTTACCATTCACGTAAATTAAGTCGAACACCTGGACCAGTATTTTTTCGGTCTCATCTAGTGAGGCTGCGTCTTTTAAAATGTCATGCTTCCATTTGTTTCGCCATTCCCAATGTTGAATTTTAATCTTAGCAACTTCTCCAGACCTCCTTTTGTTAAAGATTATGAGACGAGCAAGCACCAATTCGGAGATTTTTCTACGATGCGTGTCATTTCTTGGTAGGGATGTCAAGTTTTCATCGAGATAGTGAACCAACTTGTTAATGGTTTCCGCTTCGGGGAGAACTTGAGGTAATCCAGATGATGAGCACTTGAGGGTGTTTCTGGCGTTTTTACAGACCGGCTCCAGATAGTAGTTCAACAATAGAGGCAGATTCTCAAATTCCTTTACTTTTCCCCAGTTACTTTCTTTCAAAGCAAGAACATGGAGAAGTACTGCAACTTTTTCTACTGTCTGTTTTAATCTTATGACTGAAGAAGGGCGATCCATGGAGACTTTCAATTCACCATCTTCTTCGTTAGTTCTATAATTGAAAATTCTTTTGAAGACATCTTTCACTGTATTGACGTTTTGAGGGGTAAGCAAATCTGATAAGGTAACATCAGGCTTCTGGAGTTTCTTTCTGGAATCAATCAAGCACTCACTCAATAAACGCACCTTGTTCGATATCGTATTGAAGGCTTTAATACCACTGCTATCCACTTCCTGGATTATGAATTCGCGAATGGTCGAATCCTCCTTTGCAACGATCGTCACGTTGTCGTTGTGCATTCTTCCAAAGAAATTTGCTAAGTCCACACCCTTTTCTGTCGTACAAACTAAATGTGAAGGCCGAAGTTTTTGCACATTAGCACCAGACTCAACCACTGGGCACGAGTGTCGATATATATCTTTCTTATTGTAAAAACCCGTAGCAGCGACTGCATGCTATGTACGAATCCATGTCGTGCGAAATATCTCTAGTTGATGTAGGCCTTTGAACTACGATAAGATTTCCACCGACTGTTAGCACTTTTTTGTTGTATTCGAAGTTCCCCATATTTCGAAAAACTTGTAAGAGCCGTCTTCTTTGAATTGATCCTTTCGGCAATCTTCTCATCTCATCAACATCTGCTCCGTGTCTCCGAACTAGGTGGTCACATAAGCTAGTGCTCAATACTGATATTTTGCAAAAGAAGCACACGTCTCGTTTGTCGAACTTCTGCTTCGGCTTATTATTTGTTCCCAGGACAAATATTTTGACTTTGGACGATTTCGGTATTTCATCTGAATCGATCTGCAACAAAGGGGAAACGTGTGTTGAACGTGTGGGCCTATACATTCCTCTGTGGGCCTTGAAAGTATACATGTCGACAAACATAATGCTGGTTGCATTAGGTACGTTTAGATTGTAATTATGACTAGAAAATATGATTCGAGATAAAAAAATCGAGGTTATGAACTTTCATTATGAATTTACAGCTACAAGACGAGCCGGGGCTCCATTATAGATCGATATTTCCCCGAGTCAGATCGTTATTAACTAAGAGCATATTTAATATAAGAATTCATTCTCAACGCAACCGCCATCTGATCATAGGTCGATATGTCCGCCGTAGATTTTGTAGTAAAAATTGTATGTTAGTAATTCATAAAAAATCAAAGATTTTTTTTCAGAGTAATTATTTTTGTGATACAGTCTTATTGTAGGATACGAATTACCATATATATATATAAACTGATAAACAAAGATATCGAAGTTTCCATTTTTCAGCGAAATGAACTGTCCTATGTGTATTGTCCTAATGAAGCAGAACACAGCAGTCAAAACTTCTACTTCCCTATTATGCCGATACGAGGCAATATCTTGAGACAACTTAATTAATCATCTACACTACGGAATCACAGCTCATAACTTAAAGAAACAGTGCTACCGGTTGTGCGGACATGCCAACTAAACGGATAAGAAGCCTTGTCTATAGACATCAGGGCCTGTGGAAGTTAATCAGATGCAATCGATAACATTTACCAACAGAAATCGGACAACATTTGAACAGGTTGTTAGAACTTTTTCTGTCATACGAGAATGAATACTAAAGTATTTCAGACCTTCTGCTTAACTTATGTAATTTGTGTTTTGGAATAATTTGCTGGTTTTGATTACAACTTGAGGGGTCCATAATTTGCACATACGCAATTGTCATGTGTCAAATAAAAGTATTGTTGAGTAAATGTCCAAAATCTTGCCGAACAAATGGCCCTAACAATACTATCTGTATAATCAAAAGTACGCACAATGTAGGGGTTATATTTCTAAACCATCATGATTTCCATTTATCTGATAAAATACATGATATTTCAATACGATTCAGAAATTATTTATTGGTAACGGTATCGAAGTAATTGAAATTAACGACAGAGACTTTAGTATAATAAGGAAATGACATCCCACCTCGTCTGAAATGTCGCAGTCCTCCGTCATCTTAAGATTGATCAATGGTCGTGTATCTTTTCTGCAAACCTGAAAAATATAATATCTTGTTAATCATTTGTGAGATGTAGTCAAATTAAAACATGCTTCTGTACTTCCCCCACAAAGTTCAAAACCTTTTGAATTTACTAGTACATCTATACTGCTATAGACCATACTTCTAAGAATTCAATCTTTATTGGATCTTTTAGGTTATTGCTGCATATATTTTTTAATAATATTTCTTCAAAGAATCACTCTCGGAAATCAACTTATTTGGGTACGGTACTTATCAAAGTCAATAAATCTTCAAGATAAAAATAGGACTATACGAGTATATACATGTATACGGATACACCAGGAAACACTTTTATCGTGTTTCACAGCAGGTCTTACTAATTAACTAGTAGTACCAAGTATTTTACAGCCTTCTGAGTAATGGCATAACCAAGCCTGTACAATCGCAAAGAATTTCAGAAATAGTTACATAGCATACATATCTATCACAGTTACACATACATACCGGTTCTTCCTCAACGTCTGATTCGGGAATGAAAACCACTTCAGCGATCTTGTTGGCTGGGGTTCGCTTGGTCGGGAGAGAGTAGCGATCGATAACTTCAGGCCGGATACGTTGTGCTTCCTGTAAATGTAAATGACATACCCTTGAGATGATATATTTGATGTTACTTCACGAAAGGAATTCTATGGTCATGAGAGAGTATAGCACTATTATTTCCATGGTGCATAGTTTCAGTTTATTGGAAACAGCCTTACTATATATAGTGACTTTTCCTTAAAGTATTTCATTGATATGCTCTTCATTTGTTGCTACGAAGATCTAAGCCAACACTAGAGATTTCTACAGTTGAAAAGGTTTCAAGTTTACACATCCATTCGGAAATCTATGCCCAAACCCACACATCCATTCGGAAATCTATGCTCATTCGGTAGTGATGTCGATCCCTACGAGATAGTTACGGAGAATCGTTAGGACAGTCAGTCTGCACTGCACCAGCTATAGCTCAGTCAATGTATAGAGTAATGAACTTACATTTACTTCTTCAGACTGCGAAACTTCAGATTCCGGTCCATCTGTGTCTGCGTCGTCTGATTCTTCCGGCATGTAATCTAAATCCTTCCCTTTGGCTGGGGTTCGCTTGGTCGGGAGAGAGTAGCGATCGATAACTTCAGGCCGGATGCGTTGTGCTTCCTGTAAATGTAAATGACATACCCTTGAGATGATATATTTGATGTTACTTCACGAAAGGAATTCTATGGTCATGAGAGAGTATAACACTATTATTTCCATGGTGCATAGTTTCAGTTTATTGGAAACAGCCTTACTATATATAGTGACTTTTTCTTAAAGTATTTCATTGATATGCTCTTCATTTGTTGCTACGAAGATCTAAGCCAACACTAGAGATTTCTACAGTTGAAAAGGTTTCAAGTTTACACATCCATTCGGAAATCTATGCCCAAACCCACACATCCATTCGGAAATCTATGCTCATTCGGTAGTGATGTCGATCCTACGAGATAGTTACGGAGAATCGTTAGGACAGTCAGTCTGCACTGCACCAGCTATAGCTCAGTCAATGTATAGAGTAATGAACTTACATTTACTTCTTCAGACTGCGAAACTTCAGATTCCGGTCCATCTGTGTCTGCGTCGTCTGATTCTTCCGGCATGTAATCTAAATCCTTCCCTTTGGCTGGGGCTCGCTTGGTCGGGAGAGAGTAGCGATCGATAACTTCAGGCCGGATACGTTGTGCTTCCTGTAAATGTAAATGACATACCCTTGAGATGATATATTTGATGTTACTTCACGAAAGGAATTCTATGGTCATGAGAGAGTATAGCACTATTATTTCCATGGTGCATAGTTTCAGTTTATTGGAAACAGCCTTACTATATATAGTGACTTTTCCTTAAAGTATTTCATTGATATGCTCTTCATTTGTTGCTACGAAGATCTAAGCCAACACTAGAGATTTCTACAGTTGAAAAGGTTTCAAGTTTACACATCCATTCGGAAATCTATGCCCAAACCCACACATCCATTCGGAAATCTATGCTCATTCGGTAGTGATGTCGATCCCTACGAGATAGTTACGGAGAATCGTTAGGACAGTCAGTCTGCACTGCACCAGCTATAGCTCAGTCAATGTATAGAGTAATGAACTTACATTTACTTCTTCAGACTGCGAAACTTCAGATTCCGGTCCATCTGTGTCTGCGTCGTCTGATTCTTCCGGCATGTAATCTAAATCCTTCCCTTTGGCTGGGGTTCGCTTGGTCGGGAGAGAGTAGCGATCGATAACTTCAGGCCGGATGCGTTGTGCTTCCTGTAAATGTAAATGACATACCCTTGAGATGATATATTTGATGTTACTTCACGAAAGGAATTCTATGGTCATGAGAGAGTATAACACTATTATTTCCATGGTGCATAGTTTCAGTTTATTGGAAACAGCCTTACTATATATAGTGACTTTTTCTTAAAGTATTTCATTGATATGCTCTTCATTTGTTGCTACGAAGATCTAAGCCAACACTAGAGATTTCTACAGTTGAAAAGGTTTCAAGTTTACACATCCATTCGGAAATCTATGCCCAAACCCACACATCCATTCGGAAATCTATGCTCATTCGGTAGTGATGTCGATCCCTACGAGATAGTTACGGAGAATCGTTAGGACAGTCAGTCTGCACTGCACCAGCTATAGCTCAGTCAATGTATAGAGTAATGAACTTACATTTACTTCTTCAGACTGCGAAACTTCAGATTCCGGTCCATCTGTGTCTGCGTCGTCTGATTCTTCCGGCATGTAATCTAAATCCTTCCCTTTGGCTGGGGCTCGCTTGGTCGGAGAGAGTAGCGATCGATAACTTCAGGCCGGATACGTTGTGCTTCCTGTAAATGTAAATGACATACCCTTGAGATGATATATTTGATGTTACTTCACGAAAGGAATTCTATGGTCATGAGAGAGTATAACACTATTATTTCCATGGTGCATAGTTTCAGTTTATTGGAAACAGCCTTACTATATATAGTGACTTTTCCTTAAAGTATTTCATTGATATGCTCTTCATTTGTTGCTACGAAGATCTAAGCCAACACTAGAGATTTCTACAGTTGAAAAGGTTTCAAGTTTACACATCCATTCGGAAATCTATGCCCAAACCTACACATCCATTCGGAAATCTATGCTCATTCGGTAGTGATGTCGATCCCTACGAGATAGTTACGGAGAATCGTTAGGACAGTCAATCTGCACTGCACTAACTACTTATAGTTGAGTTAGCGTCCTATAGATGTATAGTATTTGGTAGAATGTCGATAGTGTATTTTCAACATAAGCCTTTATCTTAAGAAGTGGACATCTCCAAACATAATATACATGTATATATCTTTATTTCGGTTAAAGGAAGTACACTGTCATTATGGAGATGTACATGTAATAGCGGAATCCTTCTTATTCTAGTTATGTCTTTGCTGTACTTGAGCTCGTCAGTCAGCTTCATGTTGAATAATAAAGTGCTCGATGTAAACTGAAGGTTATATTGAAGCTTAGCTCTGTATGAGGTAGCCCACTCGAATGCTTTGCACACCGATGGACCACATTACTATCATTGTACCGATTAATGAGCTTTCATTAACTTCTTTTTACCGTGAATCTTCCGATTCTCATCTTTTTATTTCCAAATGTTCACAACTATTCGGATATATACGCTTGGCTAAGCTTAACATAAACGTCGTTTAGTTATGTTAATCGTATAATCAAAATCACTTTCTGATTGCTGTCAGCAGATACGATGTTTTGTTTGTTTAAATAATTAGTGTAGAAAGGTTTCGTATACTTTGTATGCAGATCCAATGTGAAACTTACCTCGTTTTCACTCTCCAAAACCATAGTTCTTTCGCAACAATCAAATATGCTTGTATCATCTGATCCATAGACCTGTCAATGGGAAATGCGTAAACACATTAGGCTGATTGATTTTTCACACTGTCAAATATTTCGATTTAAGTAAGCATTCTAAAAAAACAGCTGCTAACATTTAAAACTCACTACTTACTTCAATATCACTATCAGGGACATAAAATGTTGGTATTGGTTGTGTAGTCTCAGAACTGAATTCATTTGTAAAAGGAGGTCCGGTAGATTCCCAAGTCTGAAAAATTAAATATTGATATCACACATAAATGTACATCATAATAAACAATTATTCATGTGAGTACAAACATTTAAGCGTGACTGTGTCTAAGTTTATGGAACTATTGAGAAATGAGGATCAAAACTTTTAGAAATATGAACAGTTCCGTCAAATATGTGTTACCTAGCCTCTCAAAACTCATTATTCAACGAAAAAGACAAAGCTTAGCCATCTAATACAGCCCGACCGTACATGGACTCCTAATACTTTTTATATCATTATCAAAATTTGGTACTTGTAGTAATTCATCCGAACCTAAGACGACCAAATATAGACCACAGAAAACTTGGTCTGGATTACTTTATCTGAATTTAGAACTCTCAAGTAGGCCTACATATCCAGTTATTAAATAATTGCAAAGGGAAAACTCACCAATTTAATCAGCTGGTTCAGATGGAAGCACGCATCAATTCGTCGTAACATAGGCTTTGCTCCATGCATTGTTTCAGGTGGATCGCCCTGTAACCAGAACAAGAGACATTGTATACTTCACAATTAAATGTATTTCACAATTTATCAAATTATTTCTCACATCTGACAGTAAAATAGTATCATCACTGTCGTCCGCACATATGTCAACATGTTTCGGATCTTCAAGATATCCGCGCAACTAAAAAGTGTAAGAAAGTAATGAACAATTCGAAACAAAGACACTTGTTAGAACAAGACACAAAGATAATGAAACTTACATCAAGCACCTCAACATCCATCTCATCATCTTTAGTCGCCGTAATCTTTTGTGGATTTTTCCCAGTCTGAAAATATGGTTATGAACTTAAAGAATCCAGACTGAAAGTTTGATTGATTAAACATTTTTAACAAATAATTAAACAGCAACGAAACTCTTCAGAAGATCATCATTTTCAAGAGGTAATCAGAAATAGTAGACCTATATGTATTTAACTATATTCTGTACATAATTTTAGCTTAACCGAATTATCCAATGTTTTATTTACTGATCTATTAAGAGCCCATCTTTTTAAACCTACATGTCTTGTTTTATATATACGCTTGTACAGGTTTCTGCTTGTACCTCTAAGTTCAGCAAGTTTAGCAATTTACATAATACTGTACTAATAACCTCATAACATTTTCATACTTAGCTTTCGAAAGATTAATATGATTAACCAAATGAATTTTTGACAGCTACAATGCACGAGGTTTTTTATTGCTATAGAACATAAAGATAAAAGAAATTACATTAATGAGAGCTGAAGCTCAGTATTCCCTAAATGGTGACCTTCAACCCTTGGGGTAATTGCGTTATATATACTCGCATAGCAAATCTATCAATTGTTCATTTCAAGTTTTGTTGATTTAGGATACACTATAAGCTTTTAGGTATTAAGATATATTTCTAATTCAATTCTTAACGGAGAGACCAGCGCCTAAAACTAGTGAGATAATTGCTTTTTTATCAACATGAACAGGTTTATCCTATTTAGGAGTGTACATGTATGTTATTCCTTTCGGTTGATGCGTGATCTCTGATCTTTCAGCACTACGAGTATTTCGCTATTTCTATGTGATCTTCCGAAAACCAAAAACTGGCATCACGAAGTCATAAGACGAGTGATGATAACTTTACCTTCCTTCGATTCATTTTCAAGCTTTAAAACAAATATAAAAGTAATTATTCAAATTCAGTATATTACCATGATAATTCAATCATGACAAGTAAAAAGATACTAACTTGTATAGTATAAGTCGGAAAAACTTACATTCGTTTAGTTGCCAATAGTTTCGCTGCTCGAGGCATTCTGAACCTGAAATATTATCTGAAAAAAAAATCAAAAATAAACATAGATTGCTACAACAAACGGAATTATTAGGCCTACAGTATTTGCGCGCATAGATTTACGCTATATAGGCCTACAATAGGTACCTTACTTAATAAATGTCTTTCCTTAGTTTCCTTAATGAACCACATGAAACTTGGATCTTTTGTAGAAAGCCCCCGCCACTAACGTTAAATTCTCAGCTTTGAGAAAAACACCCCCGCCACGTTAGAGTCACTGCAGATTGCGTTGAAAGTGCAATGAGCGCTTCCGTATTAGATATCTATGCATTAGCTATGTTGGTTCACCTTCTCCATTCATCACACCTGCACGTAGGCTATAGAATTCTGGCGACGGAGTGATTTGTAATTCTACTCGTGCTATTCAGTTAACTTAGCGATTTATTTCACAACTACCGTACTGAAAGCACGAGCATGAATCTATTAGAATTGTCGTCATTAGTTCATGACAAAAGCTCCGCTATTGACTTTTTGAAAGAGCACGGAAGTTTTGAATATATTTTTGTGGATAAAATTTGTCTATTTTCAATTTCAGTATGTGGCGGGGCTTTCTACAAAAGATCCTGAAACTTACTTAATTCGTCTGATAGTGCGTCATTCTCGTTGACTGCTAACGATATCGAACAATTACTAAAGTGTATTAGCCACCAATGATATTTACCTTTGTGTGTCTCCCTCATATAATTGGATTGTCAGCGGCGCGCTTGCTACTCTAAGAACGGCCCTCCCGTATTTCAACTATAGTAATAAATGCATGAAATGAAATGAAGGTTTCGACCGAAGCATGAACGGGCGCGGCGCGTTCAATTTTCTTGGAAATCCTCTCAGTGCAGAGCTATGACAACGATAACAGCCGTCGGTATGCATCTCGACGCACAGTTTTCCCTTGTTTGTAGTAAAGAGATGTGAACTATTCATGGAACTTACTGTCGGTGACCTGAGATCCATTTCTATGGTCTCCCTAAACGCTACTTAGGCAGTGACCGTTTTTGATACTCATCAACTGCGATCTGAACGAATATTATCGGCTCATCACAAATCAGGAAAACACAAATGTTGAGTGACAAATGACTGAGACTGTTCAAGTTGCTAAGGCGAGTACTTCGTCAATTACAGTGACTCACTGATCATTGGAGTGACAGACATATAAGAATAACTTTGAGTGACAGTCTGCATTTCTTTTAAAGACGATGTAAATACCTTTTAACCATTGAAATAAATTGTTAATCCACAGTTTCTCTAGATAAACTATAAAATATTTGTATCTATGTTTTTACCCGAGGAGAGTAGAAGTATATAGTACGTGTATTAAGCTTCGAGATATCTTGAGAAACAATAAGAAGTTCCGTCCAAACTTCCATGAAAGACAAAGTATATGTTGCCAGATTTTACATCCTGTCGTTTTTGCCACCAGGTTGCCAACTGCCAATGATCTATGTTCTTTTATTTATGATATTTGATAGGCCTATATGTTATTTGATCTAAACGTATATCATAATCATTGATCGAATTAAGGTCTACATCTCAAAATGGCCCATCCAAATAACGCGTTTTCTACCTGAAATATTTCCAATACAATTTTTACCTGTTTTTTTGTGTTTAATCGGATATATAACACTAAATCTCAGCATTCGATCTCAGAAATTACTAAGTAACCAGTCCTAGAGCGACACCTTGCTTGACATTAAATACACCTTAATCTTTAGTTTAAGATTGGCAAATTTAGTTAATTTTCAAAGCGCCTAAGATTCTTTAGAAATTCAAACTATCATCTAGTGATGTGTTCCTCATTATAATTCATAAATTAAGTTAATATCGGAGCGTTAAATTTATCCAGAATATATATCAAATTAGCAGTAAACAATGAATTGCATAAAGAAATATCGCAGTCGCAAATAAAATCACACACTACAATGAAAGTGATCCAAAAGCTCCAAATCTATGCTCACATAAGTCCAATTATTTTTAAAGAACTGGCTCACTTAAAGGAGGATCATTATTTTGCTATTTTCCAATGATCATGAATATCCTGACTGATACACATTTAATTTTCATCGTACTGACTGTAACTTCATTATTCAAACGATAGATGCCAGTTTGACAAAGTCAATCTCAAGTGTTTTTTTGTAATATATGGACGTATAATTGTTCCTTTTATCCTAAAAATGCGATTTAATATGTTTGAGATCTATGCGCGCATATATTTCTCTGAAGCATAGACTTGTATTGTAAAAGTATTCAAATCGCATAGATTTAGACTATCTACGTCCACACACACACACACTCTCCACTATTTCTCATGATTGTGAGCAATGGAATATCTGTCGAAATCTCTGGTTGAATTTCAGATAATATTGAATTGTAAATAAGCATAGTTTTATTGTGCCTTGCTGATTTATTTTTCATTGCTTTCGGAAAGTCGATTTGCGCTTTTTTCATAAAATCCTGTTGTTTGTGCATCACTGTACGGTAGATATGACTTTAATATATATTTTAACTACCAGTGAATTTAACAGGCATTTTTTCCTTTCAGAGTCATCTGCAGATCTATTTGAGACAACCTGCAAGGAGGTCGAACTGAACCGTGTCTAAGTTCTTCAACAACGCCCACAATCGGTATGGCGGAAGGAGAAAGAGGCAACAGGAATCTAGTGATATGAGCACTCCACCTGTCAAGAATACGGGTATTGGATTCCGACAGATAATGACTTACACGTGATTTCTTGCGTGAAGACTTATATAACGTGATTTCTTCAAAAATATAAAGAAATTCTGAATGCAAACTGTTTTCACAACTCTAATCACGTGCGGTTGTCGGGTAGGATTTTTTAGATCTGAATTAAAAAAGGGTATAAGCTACTGATATACTACTATTTAATGAACAATGAGTAGCACAAATAACCCTACCTTTTTAAGATTGGACGCGGTTAAATACCGCTACGGGCCCTGATCAAAGCTTGCGGAACTCCACCGTTGGGGCCCCTGAATGCAAACCTGTTAAGGGCCCCTGATGTGATTTATCACCGGGTATTCATCGGGGTAAACGTGGAAGCATTATCGAATCGGGTGAGCAGAACTGTGGCTACCTTATAAATATTAACCTTAATAATTAATTAATATTAACCTAAATATATTACCTTAAATATTCTGATCAATGATTTGCATAATGTAGCAGAAACAATCTATTTGAAGAATGGGAATTTGGTGAAAGGAGCACCTCAAAGAAAACACCGTTGACTTAAGATTTTCAACATCCGGTACCGGATAGCAAAATAATTTCCGGTGTAGCAGTACGTGTATTTACGGTTCATCTGATTTCATAGAACCATGCTCCAATAAGACCTATGATAGACAATCTAATCGCTTTTTGGAAGAGCTTCAGTCTGCAGTGTAGCATAACGAGTACATCGATCACGTTGGCGCATCATACATCGCAACCAAGTCAGAATGCCAAATAGTTTTTTAAACACCCAAGAACCAATCACAGGTCGAATTCGTTATACAGTGGTTATCATGAGTATTGAAAAAATTGCACATGTTTTAGACTAAGGAAATTAGATATCCACACCAATCAATTCATCATCTAACTTATAGCCCTTCTATGCATGAGACGTTGTTCGAAGCTAGTTCTTCGACATGCTTGCATCCCAACATGCCTTGTTTATCGTGCGCAATCAATGCCATCAATCTCCCGATCTGTTTTATAAACAGTCGTCGTAGTGCAGAATCATGAAATTCTTTACTAATGCATTCTGGTCATAATTAAGGGGCCTTTCGGATACTCTTGCAGCAATGAAATAAAATTTCTTAACTTTTGTGCTTGGGTATGCTCTGGAAAACCAATATCGCACATTTCCTATCTGGCTGATGTGAGTTTCTTTCAATCAAGTTAATCAGGTTCAATGTTCTAGTAATAACTTATGATTGATTTTAAGCAGCCTTATTCAGCATTTGATGAATAAACAGATATAACCCGAGCTGCTGACAATTTTGCGCAAATTTTCACTTCAAGACGGCCTTCTCAAACGAGAAATTACATGAAAAGGATTTTTAGTAGATGTACATGATGACATGAAATATTAGATATCACAAGATTAATGCTTGGTATTGAGCGCATTCTTATTGATTATAATACGAAATTTTTGGAAAGTCGCAACGCTCCTTTTAACATTTTCCACAAAAATATGAAAAATATTTTCATTTTCACGTTCCATTCGTATCCGATATGGCAAACAATAGAATAAAATGAGTCTTCCATAATCTCGACTTACTTGTGAGACTGTACCATAAGTCTTTTACATTGCAAATGGCGTTCAACAACAATAACAAGAAACAAACACGTAACTAAAAAATTGCAGAAATTGAAAGAATGAAATTTGTTTTGAAAAAAATAGTATATAAAATCAACTACTTGATGCAATTCTACATCAGCAGTACTGTGGCGACTTCTTCATGCATCTGACAACAACAATCTTCAAACGGAAGCATTAAGAACATTGTAAAAAAAAGTAATGCCATTGATGCAACAATTGAAGATCAAATGAAGACTAGGAGAATCTATGATCATATCCGTCAGCGACAGCCACATAGCCTATCAACAACCGTGAAGAGTACACTCAATATCAAGCATTCATCTTGTGATATCTGATATTTCATGTCATCACGGTATGATTAATAATATCATAATCATGATAATCACAATAATATATTTATGTAATTTAGTTGATATATGTATAGCTTTATATATAATCTATATAATATTTCATTCATACAATCATTTCAATTTTCAAATTTATTGTAGATCAAGAACATTCGTCAAAATAGTTTTCTAATCACTTTAATGTATGATTTGCACGAGTCCATGAGAATGAAATTTAAGAGTTGTTCCGCATGAGTGTTACTGCTAATTTCCTTGAACAGTCAGTCTAAAAGTGATGCCGCAGATCGTGATTGGCGGGGAAAATCAATTGGGATAGCTCATACTCGTGCGACCCGACGAGAAAATAACAGTGGACGCAAAACGAAAAAGAGCAAAAGTAAGTATGTCGACTAAATATTACCACATGAGATGCGTATGTAAGATAAATAGTAGTATTATACTTTATGAACATCAAAATGAATTAGCATTTCATTATGAGCAATATAACCTCAAAATTCGACGAAAGTGCTGCAATTGGTTTACAAAGGTCTTCAGTTTTTTTATATTCGTACTAAAATTCGCATGCAAGGGTGAATTTTTTGGCGGTCTATTTTTACTGAAAAACGACATCAAACATTTGTTTTAGAATTTTTAGTTTTTGAGGCGTTTTTCGCAAAAAAAGAATAGAAAAAACATCAAACATTTTTGTGCTTAATAGAAAATCACCCCGAGAGTCGAGAGTTTGAGCGATGTACTAGTTCAACTAAGCTCCATTACTCTTTGTGGTTTTCATCATTGGCAGAAAATGAAATCACGCATATTCTGAGGTGTAAAATCAGGTAGACTCTTTTATAATTAGGAACAGACTTTCAGGATTAAAAGTTGAAACATTGCAGCTCATTTTCAATAATATGAACTTTTCTGCATAACGTGATGCTGAAGCTTGAAACTTTTTATTTTCTCTTCAAATAATAATTTTGGGAATTGAGATAGATACAAACATTTGAAGATCATTTAATGATGAAAATTTGAACTCGTCCTCCTGACTTATCTTCGGTTTAGTGAGAGGGTACTTGAAGGCTTTCTCGATCTTAAAAGATTTGACTTTCGGCGTGGGATTTAATCTTCTACTAAATTCCAGTAAATTCTCATTAGAAAATGCGCTCCACCAGTGTGACATTTTCACCCCACCTAGCATCACAAAAGCGTTTGGGGAAGTCCTCGGAGCCAGAAATTTTAATCAAATCAGATCTGCGAACTGAACTTACCTCAAAAAGGTTATACGCAGTTTTCAAAATTATATAGACTTCGAAGTGCCTCGAATGTAGCCACCAAGGGATCATTCACCCAAGAAAAAAATGGAAAAAACCGGGGCATAGATTTGAAATGTCTACATTGGACTAATTTCGAAAAAAAAAACGGAAAATTACATCCCTGAGCTACCTATGCTTATCTCGTGGTTTATATTGACAAAAAACTAATGATAAAAATTTAAAACTTAAGATGTAAAGTTATACTAATTTTCCAACTGCTGAAAATTGAAGTACAATTCACGTACAATTTACATCCATGAATTTACCCTATCAACCAGAGCGGTCGCCGCGACCGCCATGGTCAGTCGCCTTCGGAGTCGCCTAAAGGTCGCCCTCAGGGTCGCCGGGGATTCCTATTTGTCCACCGCCCTGACTGCCTGGGGCGGTCGCCTTAAGAGCCGGGGCGAAGTCGCCCGGAGGTCTAACAGCGGTCGCCTAGCAGATGAGGTGCGGTCGCCTGTAGGTAGCTGCGGTCGCCGATTCTACCGATTTGCCCCTACCCTTCAGTTGAAATTTCCCATTGTGATATTAATTAGTAAAACACTAGCTATCTCCCTAAGATGCAGGTGCATCAGTATTGCTCCACTGAAAACCAATAAGCTTCCTAGTTATGAGGAGTAGTAGAATTAAAACGAAATTACACAGAATACAATATTTTGCAATACATCTGCACCGATTCAATGAAAATTTAATGTGCACCACATGAAAATTGTATTATATAAGCACTGAAGATACAAAAGTACAAATAACGATCGAAAAATACAATTGTTCTATGGAGGTTACAAAATGTTCTATTGAAAGGCATCGAAAGACATATGTAGTACAATCTAAATAACAGGAACTTTCTTAATAACATTGAAATTTGATGACTCCAAATTGTCAGAAAACAAAGCATCGAGATTTTTCCAGTTTAAAATTTTGACATAAACAGTAGCGTCTGTTGTGGTGTTGATGTTGTTTAATAAAGTTCCTGCTATTTAGATTATATTGGTACAATAACACGCCTACATCAGATAACCAAGATATAAAACACTCAAATACAAGAGATGAAAAATTGAGTCACCTATTGAGAAAAGGCGGTATCAGGCACAATTACTCACTAGCTGCAGATCTATCAGATTCCATTCAGATCTCTCTTCTTTTGTCGTGCTCTTCTAGTACGCTCTGCACAAGAGGACCTCGTATTTCACTTCTCAGTCACGATGAGGTCTAGAAAGTTTGATACCTCGTCACGATAAATTCGAGGGAATTCTTGAATGGAAATTTTATTGTCCTCCTTGCCTGTGAAATGAATACTCTGCATCGAAATATCCGCAGGCCCAAAATCCTTTAAAATATTCGAAAGTCAGGCATCAAATTGTTTAGAGGTTCCGTTGCCTCCGATCAGTGAGAGAACTGGCTTTGCCATGAAAAATAAAGCTGCACTCTTTAAAATGGGTGACAAGCTTCTCCACGTACGTCAGAAGTCAAACAGAGGCAAATAATACTCTTGTTTTTCTATAATAATAATAATGGAAAATTTGTACCCTAAATCCAAACGAGAGCAAAATAATTTCAAAGACATGTGAGTGGCTTTGCTGATATTCCCAGTAAAATTCATTTGTGTCC
Organism: Prostheceraeus crozeri; assembly: GCA_907163375.1. Taxonomy (NCBI): domain Eukaryota; kingdom Metazoa; phylum Platyhelminthes; order Polycladida; family Euryleptidae; genus Prostheceraeus; species Prostheceraeus crozeri. The sequence goes on from CAJQUW010015109.1 coordinate 58,019, forward strand.
TGCAAAAGTCATTTGAATGATTCAGTTGAATAATCAGTCGTCGTGGGTGCACCGTGCCTTTTAAATGCCGACAATCATTGAGCGATGCAAATGACAGTGACAGCTTCTGCCTTCATTTTGCATTGCGAAAAAAAATCCCCGACACTTGTGTCTAATATTGTTTTTGTTATTGTTGATATTGTTTGTATTTACATTATTGCTAATTAATGATTTTATATAACATAATACAAACTTAACACATATTCAAAACGATTGCGTAACCTACTGATAGTGTGGGCACTCCTTTGTTAGTATAAGATGGGCGCCTTTTATATTCGTGCAAGTTCAAGGATATGGGATATTCCCGAGCCTGGATGAAGGTACTTCTCCGAAGATCTCGAACACAATTTTATAAACCGGCATAGACGCGTTTAATTCCAATCGTACTTAAGACAGGCTCTCTCGATCTGACGAAATCATTTGCTTTCACAGCAACAAGTATCAATTAATCTATATTGAGACAAGCAATCGTCTCATCAATTTCACACAGATTATCCCTGAAAATTGCAGCAAAATATTTTTTTTTGTAAAACATTAAACATGAGACTCATTACAGCTCTACGAAAAATAATTAAGACTACTTTGACCGATGAAGGTTGAGCAAACGTAAAGCAACAGCGAATTTACGGAAAAATTCAGCAATAGCTGGTCGTCTAGTGCGTTCACTCATACAGAGGTACTCCCATATCGCGAATGTAAGTGGTAACAATGTAAAAATGAGATAACTTAGTGAAATCCTCTATGGGGAATGAGTTGGTTTAATATGAAAATACTTTTTAAAACGTCCGCAGCTTCTCTCGGAAAATGTTTACCGCCCCCCTTTTAAATTTTTGGTCTAGTGTCAAATTAGGGCCGAAATATCCATTAGGAAAATCCCCCATCAACACGCGGAATTTTGAACATCTTTTAATTGATGTTAAAATCGATGTAACAGACAGATGGAGGCCTTATAACAGCACGCTAATCTTAGGCAGTGAAATTGAATATGAGAGCACATCAATTTAATCTGATATATGTTGTGTTTTGCCAGACGGGCACTATAAAGAAGCGTAGATTCTGATAACCCCATTTTAGTGTGGGTCCGAAGGTGACTTAACTTTTAATGATAGGAGTGTCGAAAAACTACATGTCAGGGGGTCGAAGTGACTAGGTAACCTAATTCAACGCCCGGTCCGAATGTCACGGGTGCTCTCCAGAATTGAACTTTATCTCATTGCATGCGAACCATCAGTTAGCTGCCAACGGCCTGTGCAAAGTATCCTTTGCTAGTCACTAAGGCCCCCTCGAATTAATTAAGAGCAAAAAATAAATGACCTAGTTTTCTCTATATCTCTTAATTATGGGAAAGTCTGAATGAATTCAAAAGCAACCTTATATACAGCTCTGCTCAAATGTATCAAAAAACAGTGCCGCGGCCGTATGATTCTTAAATTTTGAACCAGAAGTCTTAATTATCCGTGTCCCGAATTAAAACCGACACTCAACCTGGATTTACTGTATTCCAAGGACAAAGCGATTCGTTTACGATGTCATTTTCTGTCCGCACTATTCGATCTGAAATGGTCGAGTGAAATGTTGGCTTGCTTTACCTATAGTCAAACATTTAATCTCAACCTCAAAGTGAGAACACTTTTTTACATCACAAATCTGATGTCAAAAGTTATCTGTTGAACTATATTTCAGCTTAATTCAGTGTTTGTAGTCTAATGTGTAGTGCGCAGGTTTACTCGCTATTATATTACTTAAATTTATCTATTATCACTTCATTTCGGCTTACCTGATACGAATTTCGATTTGATAAGTAATCCGTTCTATCAATATTAATTCGGCTCAGGATATTTCCTCGCATTTTTCCTATATTGTAAGTTGAGGTTGATAATCCATTAATAAGGATCAATTCAATTTACACAGCGATGTCCGCAGGTGTCAGTCAGGCAGCTCCCAAAAGTAGAGACACGAATGGTACGTCTAGATTAATTCTGCGCTATTTCTCTTTGTGAAATGAAGCGATGTATCCTCTATTTCACCCCTACGGAGTTGAAATTGTGATCTTCCGATTGCGCTGCGCTATCGAAGGCGCACGAGAAAGTTATCTGCTATCGGGCTGGACTTGACAAAGCGCTCTTCTCACAGAGAATTAGATTCATCTGCGCGCCCGAAGCAGATAAACAAAATATTTAATTCTGTGGCTCTTCTATTAATAGAATTCTGTCTCTCCCTTCTCTCCCTTACTGTAATCACAGGCTTGAAGCGACCGAGATATTATGCAACACTCCATTGAGGATTCTTCCATTCATTCGACAATTTAATGAATGAATTAACTTGCAACCTTGATTGAACAAAAAATTGACAAGCGGTGATGTAAAATTCAGGCATAGTCAGAAATCATGGTCCGAATGATATTAAAGTTCACGGTCAAATCAAGAATTTTGAGCAATATTTTTTTCATTGCCATCGATGCGTCATGCAAATATATATGAAGCATCGCAACCAACAGATGTTTGACGCAACATTTCATCACGATGAATGCCATCATCATCATGTAGCGAAAATCACTGAGAGAAATGAGCTAAGGCTATTTATTCCAAGGAAAAACTTGTCCTACATGATGGGCCAGAACGCCGATCGATGAACAGTTTCGGGCCAGTCCACAAACATTGGAGATACGTTTTTCTTAGAAATTCACAACAAATTTCGCTGCTCAATGTGTGTGAGAACAACTCTGGGGGTCGTTTCTATTTCAAAATTAGAGCTCGTGTGAACTTAAGGGCCGACTCACGACCACTCCCTGTCAAAAAGATAAACCTTTGGAAAATTATTGGGGGGGGGCAACCCTCGACTTCAAGACATCACATTCACAATTCACGTCATTTTTCGATGAGAACGGTCACAAAATTGCTGAATATGATCATGCATTTTACTTCCAAATAAGTCATTTTCGATAAAATTTGTTGGCCCCCATTTTTTCATGTGGCCACCAAGACTTTTTGACGAGGGGCCCACGACTCATTTTCTCGAGAGAAATGCATCTGATCTAGTTTGATTAAATGCGTTCGAATTTCTGCATCAGAAGCATCTTTTTCCACAAGCATTCTACATTTGAGTCTTAATTAGAAACTCTGAAGCTGATTGCCGAAATTTTTGCAATTTATCAGTTTTGCAAAGGAATATTGCCTTTCTGACATCATGGAGGCTAGTTAAATGCTAAAACCAGACATAGGATGAAGGTCGCCGTTGACACTCGAGGCAACTGCTGACAGCGGTCGCCCACTTACAGTCGAGGCGACCGCCACCAGGAGTCGCCGGGCGGCGGCGACTTCGGCGACGCCGAGGGCTGTCGCGGCGACCGCTGGGCGACTTTTGTGGTTGATAGGGTATGTGCAAAAATTAGTTTGAGTACGATTCATGTACACGCGACAACCTTGTTATTTTGAATGGCGCGCATGGGTCCTCGTATAAATCATCAGGGATGTTATGAATACTATGAATCTTATGATATGCAGTAAAGATTTCTATTCATCCAAAATCAGTCGGGATATCAGGAAATTACGGAAGTCAAAACCTTTTCTAGATACATGGAAAACAATGTTAAGGTCAATTAGATATTCTTTGACCGTGTAGAGCAGTCACCGTATATCCTCTAATAGAACCCGGGTCAAATTCAGAAGCATCTTATGGACCCTATAGACCATAGATAAACATACTCCGCTAGTGCTGTACAATTGTTCATGTACCTACCATATACCTGATAGGTATTAATACGCAAGACATGACGAATTCACAATTAGTAGACTCTCAATGAGTGACACACTGAATTCTACATTTATAGTTTGCATCCTTTTGATTAATGTCCCAGTGCGTACCGGTATGCTCGTCACGCACCCAGTGTATTGCAAGTAGGCTTCCTTTTTTTCGTAATTCCTTGTAGCGAGTGGGTTTCAATATGAGACTTACGCATAATACGGACACCAGAAACAGAAATTAGACAAAAGATAAATACGAACTTGGAGTGTTGAATAATATATGTTGTTGTAAGTATGCTACCAGAATACCTAGGCTACTCAAAATATCAGGCTTATGTAAGAAAGATATAAACTACGGTAATGCTGTACAAGTAGCAGCGGGAGCCGCCATACAATAGGTCGGTTATTTTAATGTAGATTCACCGAATGCTATGGTTAATATCGTGTTTTTTTTTAACGATATTAAAATTTTAATTAATGTAATTAAATAGACCCCGGACCACTCTAATAAAACTTCGGGTACAGGAGTAACATGAATTAAATAGGACCCTCGGTCAGTCTATTCGGAAGATATGCGGTATTATTAGAAGTTGAAAGCACCCTCCAATGAATGAACAAATGTATATATCATTACACACATGATACAACTTCTAAATAATTTGCTTCACGGCACGCGGCAATGATTTTCCTTTGACGAGTTATGTCCACAGAGCAGTGAGAGAGACATAGTCAAGTACTTTGCAATGCTATTTCTATGATGTTTTTCTATTATCATCTTATTCAGCATGTTTTTCGTACTAGCAAGGACCTTGACCAGTTGCAGGAACCGGGAAAATGAATGCTTGAAGTATACTCTAGTGCCACATTGACTGAAGGACTGACTGGCTAACTCCCGAATCTCACAATTTAACCCACAATCTGCTTACACCAAGTTTTTCATGTTGATTTCTTGATTAAGGATAAATTTCCCTCGACCGCCATTAATGGGCAACGCATTAAAATAAAAGTTTCAAAAATTGGATTCACATCTCCAACAATTAAATCACTCTGGTAAAATCAAACACAAAAATATGTCGTACTAACCTTAAGGTGTCTTCCAGTTAGCTTTAAAAGAAAATATAATGATTGCTTTCAAGCAAAAATAACTGACCAAATTCGGAAGAAAGCATTCACAGTTGACATGAAACATCTATAAAACTTATGTGCATACGGTATACATCATGGACTACAGTTATTCCATGAGCTTTCGTGACATGAGCTACCCATAGGGATAGGTTTAAGTGTTCTGTGTAAGTGAAATCTGGTTGGGGATTGACCTCGGACTACAGCATCTATTAATCTGCTTGCAGCAGTTTACCCACACATCTATTGATAAACTTAACAGTTCTGCTATAGTTTAAATTGAACAGTTAACTAGAATCGTCTCATCTGCGAGACAATCAGTCGCTTTCCATCGTGGTCAACTTCGCTGCATAGAATAACACTTCAATACAACGGATAAACATTTCTCAAAATTTTTGCAACGGTAATCAATTCAGGCGGCAATATACATTTCGACAGCCATTAAAGATGCGTGTTAGCCCACTTTCATCAGTTGGACTATAGGGCACCTTTTTCAGATTGAACCTCTTTAACAGTGATCCATTATTTATCTACAACTTTTATTAAATTGTTTTTTTGTGTTTAATATATTTCTTGCGATTGGTGATTTCATTCAACAAGACGAATCTTTCCGATGGAGACTGAAATCACGAAAAGCGGACGGAACAACTGTGCTCTCAGTGTGATATCCTCCGAAAGCAAGTTTAGAACCAATGAACCGGATTATATAGGCCCGATCGTCTATTAGACTTCCATTTTCTGCTTTGACGTCATAGGCACGGGGAACACGTGCAAAAATGTACACTAACAATGAGGCATGAAAATAATAATAATTTAACTTGTCAAAAATGACTCCTTTGCTCACATCTGTTCCTCACTAAAAATGTGAACATCTTGAGGATAACCTATGGCGAACTGATGGGCGCCTTATCACCTGAAACCATAACTCTATGGCATGTTATGGTCCATGTCTAAATTTGACAGATGACAGATTTAAACAAAAAAATCTAATTGGTACTTATGCTAAACAAAAATAATTTATCAGTCACATTTAGATGTTTTGGACCCTCTTAGGCAACCTGGAGCTTAAAATCAAGCATGATGGGGGTCTACTGAACTCGCCTTTACACATTCTTAGCTTGCCCTAGTACTCGATAGAAAAAAAATGGGGGGAAAGGTCATTTCATGCTCAACCTGTGATGCTGATTCGGTATATAATATCTAATCCTTTTGAGCGTTTGCTCTCAGCTTTCCAAGTAATAAACAGTCCGAAAACATGATGTCATTGTAAGTTAATAGCACAAAAAGCTTGTTTTGCCATTGATAAAAGCGGCTGGTACATGAAACGACCGGTCTGTGCATTAAAAATCCTGTGTTTTAAGTTCGAATTACGTTTGGGGAGAGATTATCAAAATTATTGATCTGTTCATACTATAAAACCTCTCGACTAAATCCCATCACTATGAAATTGGAAACAAATTGGAAGGAATTTCTTACACCCTGAGACTTGAGGATGGTGGGTCCAATGGACCCATTGGTCTTCTTCTATAACATTCAACTGAAATGAAGTATCACATGTAGAACCATGTAAAAATTATGATTTTACATAGACATTAAGCACGTGGACTGAGGATACGAAGAACGGGGAAGTAAGTAAATTTAATAAGCGCCGTGGTTTTGATACTCGTATATCATCAATAAAAAGGCATAACGTAGACAAAGATGGATTCCGTGATATACTGCCAACCCCTCCCCTCAGGTATCTGAGGTTCAAATAATCGCTTCGATTTTATGCCACTTTTTATGAAAATATTAAAGTTATAAATATTTTAAATTAATATTTTTAAAGACCGAAATTTTCACGCTGGCGTGGTGCCAGATGGCATCCATGATGAGACGACGCAATGTGTAGCACATTCATTATTCTGCCTATCCGATTTTCAACATCTCTGATTCAAACTGGTAGCAGGAACTCAATTTTCTGATCATTATTTTAAGATTTTTAAGTCAAGATTTCATTTGCCAATGCACGTCTTATTGTAACATGATTCATTGAATCAGAACTGTATCATACTAAGGGGCATAATTTTAGTTTCAATTTCGAATTGGTATGAACCCAAATGCATAATTGAGCTTAGACCTGAGCCATTATTTATCTGCGAAATTCAAAAAATTTCACGTATACTTGTTTCACACAATCGATTTTCCATAGATAGATACCCAACAATTATACTGCAATGAGAAAAAAATCAAAGAACCCTGTTGTAATATACAACCATCTTGCTCTTGTGATCAAAAGCAGGTGTCCAGACTTTGCAGTATATTATAAAATCTAATCCTCCTAAAACCATACTATTTTCCATCATCGCGAGTGGATGCAAATAATGTCTAAATAAAGCTAACAGTTTATGTTGAAATATCGTCATAATTACATTTTATGAATAGGTGCAAAAATATATGCCAATTAATATATTGGCTTTTTTAGGAAAGTCGAATAATTTCTTACCCTTGAGCTCTGTCCACAGACTCGGAGCTGATGTTGTCGAAGAATGACTTGCTTTTTATTGGTTTAAAACTCATCATCCCCTGCTTGATCCCCATGTCTTGCCATTTGATGACCCGGCAGTGTGAAGCGGAAGTTTCGCCGTCCTCTTTTTGAGTTCACATCTCCGCTAACCATTCGTTTGCGGCCCCCGGTATCCCGGCTGAACAGTACTAACCACCTTTCAACCATTTCTATGTTGATCAATTTGAAAGTAACTCTAATTCCGCTGCCATTAATCTTTATTCGCCGTTTCAAAAGTCGTAATCTTCAGCAAACTTTGTGACATTTCCACGACTTCGATTTCCACCACGTCCAACTGATCCTCCACTTGTATTGGCCACGATAAGAGTTGCCACGCCGATGACCACTTCCTCCCTATTGCAAAAATAGAATATGAAATATTTTGGAGATGTCACGTATTTTGAATAGAATAAATTAACAAGTAACTTTATAACTTCTGTTGTCTTTCATAGCGAAGGACAGATTAATTCCAAACGAAAGCAAGTAGAATTCAATTCCAATGGCTTCAACAAAAATCCAAAAGATCGCCCTCATTTCACTCTGAATAAAAATTAAAACGATAAAATCTAACTCTTGTGCTATCTAGAATTGCAGATAACAAATGAAAGGATTATCATTCCGACTTAATACATATAGAAGTCTTCAAAAATGTTTATGGTACACCTCATCTGTGTTTATAATTGTTTTATTTGTTTTCCTGAGTGAATATTAATTAGTAATTCAGTATTTATCACTTACTCAACTACCTTCAAAGACCACGTTTCAGGTCTAGGCCGCTTGAGTCACCCGTCCTCCAATTGCCTAATTAATTGTTCATAATCAAATTTCGCAACAAAATCCTCTGAACTTCAGGATTCCTACGTTGGTATGTACGCATGGTTTGTTGCTCGTCAGCACAAAATGCTCTGAGTTCACATTGTGAGACATCTGGACTATTTCTCGAACAACGCCGAGAAGTTCGTAGAACACCTATTTTTCAATAAGCCCTCTGTATTCATCTTTTGATGCAGAACTGTGAAAGGACGTGTGAACAGGCATGGTCAATCAAATCAATCCGGTTTGCTATACTGACATAGTTTTCCCGCTAGGCGGAGGTTAACCAGTCCTTCCAATGCTTTTTCTTCTCAATTCATCTATTGCTTCTAGCCAACACCCTGGCTTCATATCTACTTCGATCACACTTATCCACTTATTTGCTCAGTCGTCCTTTTCTTGAACTTCCTGTGGATTGTGGACCTTTCTTTTCTGCTTCCTCGTTCCTCCTCTCGACGGGCATGACATGCTCGCACCCGATCCTCAGTCCTTTCTGTCTCCAATTGTTCATCCAGGTTCATTCATCACGGTTCAGTCTACTTGCTATCTCCTGGCGTATGTATATTTTAGAGTACTTCAGTGTCCCGCCGCCGCATGCCGATCTTTCTGTGGCTTTCTCAAGATCATTTGACAGCATCCCCACCCACTGAAAAATTTGCCTTGTCCACTAACAATTCACTATCTAACACTATTTCTATGCGGACACCCCCAGGCTATTTTATCTCATAGAAACTACTTCTCGTACAAAGTGCACTAACCCTATTTTCCCGAACTTCAACCAAGTTGCTCTTATTTGAGCGAGTACGATTCTTTCGGCACCAACAGCATCA
>CAJQUW010015110.1:0-15714 GCA_907163375.1 Prostheceraeus crozeri
AAACATGACGCAGAGACGTTTCACAAGGATTACCATTGCCCACGTCCCCTGCAGTACTCATCGCTACGGACTTCACCGCTGTCTCGAAATCACCCACAGGAAGTATCACACCGAAAATCTCCGTGACTTGCACCGTCCATGACTTGATCGCCAGACATGAAAAGCGGTGGAGTTATTTACAAGAGGAAACAAGTCGTTGCTTTGATCAGCTTGATAGCAAGCCGTAGAGAGCTTGATTCACCAGCGTTTTGCAATGGAGATGTTTAGAGGCCACCCATGACAAGATAGCTAAGACTCAACCGATTGGCGTTGAAAGTGCTACGTTGAGAACTGTGTCAAATGCCCAACATGAGACATGAGTTACCCCAGCGGTTTCGGTCTAAACTATGACACACTCCCTTGCCACACTTATCACTACGGCATCGTCCGCCGTCCCGAAGGAACACCCTGTCAGTGGAATATTACAGCAAAACTCTCCGTGACTTGCTCGCTTTCAGTGAAAAGCCGCTTATACCATGAGAAGACTGGCTCAGACATGAAAACCTGTAGAGTTGGTAAGAGGTTGACAGACTTTGATCAGCTTGATAGCAAGCCGTAGAGAGCTTGATTCACCAGCGTTTTGCAATGGAGATGTTTAGAAGCCACCCATGACAAGATAGCTAAGACTCAACCGATTGGCGTTCAAAGTGCTACGTTGAGAACTGTGTCAAATGCCCAACATGAGACATGAGTTGCCCCAGCGGTTTCGGTCTAAACTATGACACACTCCCTTGCCACAATTATCACTACGGCATCGTCCGCCGTCCCGAAGGAACACCCTGTCAGTGGAATATTACAGCAAAACTCTCCGTGTCTTGCTCGCTTTCAGTGAAAAGCTGCTTATGCCATGAGAAAACTGGCTCAGACATCATTAAAAATCATCTAGTTGACTTCAGCAGGGTCGAACACCCCAGAAAACCTCCAAAACTAGTGAATTTAAATTTTTCAACTTTTTAGCACTACTTATGACATTTTATAAGTAGTCTATCACTTAGGGTAGGTCAATAGCGACCGAACCTTTTTTGAATCAAGTCAAACGGACTTGTAGAAGCAAAGTTACAAGCCTTTAAAGTTTTGGAGTCTTTTATGGCCTGGAGACGAAGGCCATCTCCTGGCTAACCTCTAAGTCTGACGCCTTAGCTGATATCAGCAATGAAATTTTCTAAGTCGGATTCTACCAGAAACCCGGTTTTTCAGATTTCCAATGCTATCATCGGAGCTCCAGAGTTCACCTACCCCAACCCAGTCGGGAGGAGAACTGATTTCCACAAGCCGAGTTTCCACTTATATAGTGTGTGGCGATCAGCTGATGACGTAATACCCATCATCCAAACACTAAAAACCCGTCTATCTCCGGTTCTAGTGCTCCGATGGAGCTAGAAATTCGCCATTTCCATGTAGAATTTGACGCTGAATCCGAATCTGCCCTCCATTTTCCCATCCGATGCTTCGTTTTGGCTCTACAGCCCACAGCCATCGCAAAAATTCTAACTCGTTTTTCGGAAAAAGGATAAAAAATTTTTTCTCTCCGATGGCTTCCAAATTTACCATGCCGAAGCAGAATGTGACGCTGATGCCAAATCTGGTCTCTGTTTTCCCGTCCGAGGCTTGCTTCACCCGCTTAAGAGCGATTTTCGTAAACATTCTAACTCTGTCGTTTTTTTCGCCAAGGTCCAAAATTTTCAATAACATCTCACCTCCAAACGAAGGCAGATACGAACAAGCCATGTTTTCCACTGAATTTGTCTCACTCCCAGCTTTCAAACGAGCTATTGCACGACTTTCTACGATGTCTACAACCAAAGTTAGAAGATCGCTGCCGGGGGGGGGACGTCCTCAAAACTTTTTCTCTCCAATTGAGTTGGGAAGAAGTTCCTAGACCCAACATTTCACGTAGACTCCGAATCTGCACTACGTTTTCCCATCCGAGACCTCCTTCTGCCCGAAAAACGACTTTTCTCATCCCAAAACCTCCAAAACCTGACTTTTCCAACTCTGACGGTTTCCTGCCATTTTCCTCCCAAACCCCAAGAAAATGAGTCCAAACTGAGCTTTCCACTGCATTTTTCTCATTCTCAGCTTTCAAATGAGCTATTGCACGACTTTGTACGATGTCTACAACCGAAGTTGGAAGTTTGGCAGGAGGGGGGGGGGTTAGAACTTTTTCTCTCCAATGTCGCTGGAAACATCCTTCCTCACCCAACATTTCACGTAGAGTCCGAATCTGGCCTCCGTTTTCCCATCCGAGCACTCCTTCCTGTCGAAACATGGACTTTCTCATCCCAACACCTCCAACATCCACCCTTTCCTCACTCACTCCCTCACACATCACCTTCCTTCCCTTACCCGAAAACTCCTTCCTTCCTTCCAGAGGGGGGAGGGAACAGTTTCCTCCTCTCGGACCCATTCCTCCCAACACATCCTTGAGTCCCTCTCCCTCACCTTCCTGCCAGAGGGGGGGCTGAGTCAGCATGATGACTCAGCATTTCACATTTTGGGCTTGCGTCTGGGATGTGCTTACTACTGTTGTCTACGTAGACAGCAATGCGAAGTCAAGCACACAGCTGAATAAATGTCAAAGTTACAAATGTTGTCAAAGGGATGACGCATTGATTCATAATTTCTTAGAAAACTTCGCGTTTCCTCTGCTAACTTTTCAATTGCTTCAAGGTAACACTACGTAGGCATGCACCAGCTGCGACACAGCTGAAACGAAGGACAGTTTCCTCGCCGACAAAATCGTTGTCTTTCCTAGGTAAAAGGGATTTTTTAAAACATTAAAACAATTTTAAATTTTGAACTACTGTTGTTTTGATATCAGATTTACTTATGCGGCAAACTAATAAGCATTGACTTTTACAATGTATTGTCGGATTCTTCAAGTATGTTCTTGGTATTTAGCCGGATCTCATTGTCACTAATTGTACATTTACTTGCGAAAATGGTCAGTGCCTAGGCAATGCAAACATTACAGCGCTAAGGCATTATTTGTTATGTTTTATCAAATACTGCAGGATTTCTAAACAAAAATACCACTTTTTTAAGGCAGCGCTTTATTCAAAGTTGTATCCAGTTGTTATGCATTGATTTAAGGCATGTTTTGTTATATTGCTTTTAAAGGCGGTTTAGAAAACGCCTTTTGAACATGAGTTTTTGTAACAAAATGCGTCGACTTTATATATTCCTACTCGTACATTCAATCAATTTCATGTACCGGCATACAGGGTTAGACCAAGCCCTAGCCGCAATAAGCAATCAATCAGCCTGCTTTCAAAAGCAAAAAGCTTTTACACTTGTCGCTATGTAGAGATTTCAAAATGTAAACACATTTACTGACAAAACTATTCAACAAGTATAGATATCATATCAACGTTTCATAATGACATAGGAACAGGGCTAGGACCGGTTAATTTTTTTGTAACCGGTTAACCGATTATATTTTTAACCGGTTAAAATCGGTTAGAGGAGGATTCCCGGTATTTATTTAGTTGTCAAGGTATATCAAAAACTACGGACCTTGCCACTTTGGGTTTTGACCTAATTCTTCCATTTGCAGTGCTGTGATTTCATTGCATGAATACAGAACTTCACGTTTAGATGATAGTTCAATTGATAATGTTGTGGTTGCTGCCTACGACTATTCAAAAGTCTTCGATACTCTGAAGTTTAACCATATCATTAACAGTCTGGCTGATTTGGATAATCCACTGGATACGTCAACTGGATCATCGATAACTTCAGGGATCGCTTGCAATTCATTGTATGAACGATGATTGTAGCTGTAAAGGACGGTTGTCATTCCTTCCAAAAAACGCCTATTATTATTTCATTTTTATTACTCGCTATGTTTCAATCGTTAGCGTACTAGTTTTGGTTTCTACTATTTCTACTAGTATAATAGTCAGTGCTTCTGTATGAATCCTGCTTAATAAACCTATCTATACTATTGTCCACTTGATAAGTAAGCTTACATCTCCAAATTTACGAATGTTATTTCCAAAGTGGTTGTTTCAATAGAAACCGATTTTGCAAGTGACACCTACGGCTACATGTAGGCCCTATATTCTTTGCCAACTCAATTCAAAGTGAGTTAGTTTTTATTGGCATATATAGCCTATGCGATGTCGTCTGTGTGTTATTATTGCTAACTTATCCTATTCACCACTTTTTAGGTTAAAACTACAAATGGTGTAAGACTTTCCGCAGTTAAATAGGTCACTCTATGCATAGGCCCACTATAAGTATTAAATGGACTGATATGTTACTTAGGTTACATCAAATTGAAAATATAAATGTCAACATAATCTTATTGTACATCAACCTAATAAAATTGTTGAAATATACTGACCATGTGTACGTAGCAGCACGACTAAAGGATTGCGAATTGTAATGAATGAGTTTGAATGGATTGTGGATGAGGATGAATGAGCAACCACTACTCCATGAAACCAGTGTAAAATCTTAAGTTCAATCGGATTTCATCATACACGTAGTGCATGATGCATATCGTACACATGATGATCGCACGTCGTAGTGCACATCGTACACGTTAAATCTAATGAAACGTGGTAACCGATTTTAACCGGTTAAGAGAAAGTGTAACCGGTTAAGAGAGAGTGTAACCGGTTAACCGGTTAACCGATCCTAGCCCTGCATAAAAAGTATTGCATAATCATATCACAGTTATGTACACTTATATAAGAAAAATGTTGCAAATCTTAGCTTTATGCCTTTTTAAACCTTGCTCTCAACAGTTGTTTTTGTAACCGTGGTTTTTACGCATTTCTTCAAACTGTCTATAGTAGTAAGCAAGTGACAAACACTCGACCGGCGCGCCCCCCTCCCCCTCCCCTCCCCCTCCCCCTCCCCCCCTCTGGAACGACAGAGGTTGTGGTCTGTCGTGGTGTGCCGGCCAGGTTGGTTCACGTTCACAACATGTTCGCTGACTCCCCCTCCCCCCCTCCCCCTCCCCCCCCCTCGAAAACGACAGAGTGTGAGACTCGGATGTGTTGGTCTCGTATGGGTTGACGTGGCCGACCGCCTAGGTTGACGTGGGCGACCGTCTAGGTTGACGTGGGCGACCGTCTAGGTTGGCGTGGTGGAATGGTGAAACGGACTTTAGATTCGTGATCAGCGTAAAATTCCGCATCGGTATGGTGAATTTGAAGTCAATCGGCGAGAAAAAATGTTTCTTCAAAATTTTGGCAGAGTTAAAATTTGGCACGTTTTGGTGTGTAGCGACCAAACGAAGCATCGGATGAGAAAACGGAGGCCAGATTCGGATTCAGCGTGAAATTCTCTGTCTGTATGGTGAATTTGAACGCCATCGGAGAGAAAAATTTCACTGACTCCCCCCCCTCTGGACAGCTTGCTTCGATTTTGGCTTCCAGTGAACGGATTTTGTCGTGCCATAGCTCGTTTGAAAGCTAAGAGTGAGACAAATTCACTGAAAGAATCGGCTTGTTCCTATCTGTCTTCGTTTAGATGTGAGACGCCATTTAAGATTTTGGGACATTGGCGAAAAACGACAGAGTTAGAATTTGGGACGTTTTGGGCTGTAGCTTCAAAACGAAGCATCGGATTGGAAAACGGATTTCAGATTTGGAATCAGCGTGAAATTCTCTATCTGTATGGTGAGTTTCAAGTCAATCGGAGAGAAAAAATTTTCGCTGACCCCCCCCCCTCTGGACAGCTTGCTTCGATTTTGGCTTCCAGTGAACGGATTTTGTCGTGCCATAGCTCGTTTGAAAGCTAAGAGTGAGACAAATTCACTGAAAGAATCGGCTTGTTCCTATCTGTCTTCGTTTAGATGTGAGACGCCATTTAAGATTTTGGGACATTGGCGAAAAAACGACAGAGTTAGAATTTGGGACGTTTTGGGCTGTAGCTTCAAAACGAAGCATCGGATTGGAAAACGGATTTCAGATTTGGAATCAGCGTGAAATTCTCTATCTGTATGGTGAGTTTCAAGTCAATCGGAGAGAAAAATTTCACTGACCTCCCCCCCCTCTGGACAGCTCGCTTCGATTTTGGCTTCCAGTGGACGGATTTAGTCGTGCCATAGCTCGTTTGAAAGCTAAGAGTGAGACAAATTCACTGAAAGAATCGGCTTGTTCCTATCTGTCTTCGTTTAGATGTGAGACGCCATTTAAGATTTTGGGACATTGGCGAAAAACGACAGAGTTAGAATTTGGGACGTTTTGGGCTGTAGCTTCAAAACGAAGCATCGGATTGGAAAACGGATTTCAGATTTGGAATCAGCGTGAAATTCTCTATCTGTATGGTGAGTTTCAAGTCAATCGGAGAGAAAAATTTCGCTGACTCCCCCCCCCCTCTGGACAGCTTGCTTCGATTTTGGCTTCCAGTGAACGGATTTAGTCGTGCCATAGCTCGTTTGAAAGCTAAGAGTGAGACAAATTCACTGAAAGAATCGGCTTGTTCCTATCTGTCTTCGTTTAGATGTGAGACGCCATTTAAGATTTTGGGACATTGGCGAAAAACGACAGAGTTAGAATTTGGGACGTTTTGGGCTGTAGCTTCAAAACGAAGCATCGGATTGGAAAACGGATTTCAGATTTGGAATCAGCGTGAAATTCTCTATCTGTATGGTGAGTTTCAAGTCAATCGGAGAGAAAAATTTCGCTGACTCCCCCCCCCTCTGGACAGCTCGCTTCGATTTTGGCTTCCAGTGGACGGATTTAGTCGTGCCATAGCTCGTTTGAAAGCTAAGAGTGAGACAAATTCACTGAAAGAATCGGCTTGTTCCTATCTGTCTTCGTTTAGATGTGAGACGCCATTTAAGATTTTGGGACATTGGCGAAAAACGACAGAGTTAGAATTTGGGACGTTTTGGGCTGTAGCTTCAAAACGAAGCATCGGATTGGAAAACGGATTTCAGATTTGGAATCAGCGTGAAATTCTCTATCTGTATGGTGAGTTTCAAGTCAATCGGAGAGAAAAAATTTTCGCTGACCTCCCCCCCCTCTGGACAGCTTGCTTCGATTTTGGCTTCCAGTGAACGGATTTTGTCGTGCCATAGCTCGTTTGAAAGCTAAGAGTGAGACAAATTCACTGAAAGAATCGGCTTGTTCCTATCTGTCTTCGTTTAGATGTGAGACGCCATTTAAGATTTTGGGACATTGGCGAAAAACGACAGAGTTAGAATTTGGGACGTTTTGGGCTGTAGCTTCAAAACGAAGCATCGGATTGGAAAACGGATTTCAGATTTGGAATCAGCGTGAAATTCTCTATCTGTATGGTGAGTTTCAAGTCAATCGGAGAGAAAAATTTCGCTGACTCCCCCCCTCTGGACAGCTTGCTTCGATTTTGGCTTCCAGTGGACGGATTTAGTCGTGCCATAGCTCGTTTGAAAGCTAAGAGTGAGACAAATTCACTGAAAGAATCGGCTTGTTCCTATCTGTCTTCGTTTAGATGTGAGACGCCATTTAAGATTTTGGGACATTGGCGAAAAACGACAGAGTTAGAATTTGGGACGTTTTGGGCTGTAGCTTCAAAACGAAGCATCGGATTGGAAAACGGATTTCAGATTTGGAATCAGCGTGAAATTCTCTATCTGTATGGTGAGTTTCAAGTCAATCGGAGAGAAAAAATTTTCGCTGACTCCCCCCCCTCTGGACAGCTTGCTTCGATTTTGGCTTCCAGTGAACGGATTTTGTCGTGCCATAGCTCGTTTGAAAGCTAAGAGTGAGACAAATTCACTGAAAGAATCGGCTTGTTCCTATCTGTCTTCGTTTAGATGTGAGACGCCATTTAAGATTTTGGGACATTGGCGAAAAACGACAGAGTTAGAATTTGGGACGTTTTGGGCTGTAGCTTCAAAACGAAGCATCGGATTGGAAAACGGATTTCAGATTTGGAATCAGCGTGAAATTCTCTATCTGTATGGTGAGTTTCAAGGCAATCGGAGAGAAAAATTTCGCTGACTCCCCCCCCCTCTGGACAGCTTGCTTCGATTTTGGCTTCCAGTGGACGGATTTAGTCGTGCCATAGCTCGTTTGAAAGCTAAGAGTGAGACAAATTCACTGAAAGAATCGGCTTGTTCCTATCTGTCTTCGTTTAGATGTGAGACGCCATTTAAGATTTTGGGACATTGGCGAAAAACGACAGAGTTAGAATTTGGGACGTTTTGGGCTGTAGCTTCAAAACGAAGCATCGGATTGGAAAACGGATTTCAGATTTGGAATCAGCGTGAAATTCTCTATCTGTATGGTGAGTTTCAAGTCAATCGGAGAGAAAAATTTCGCTGACTCCCCCCCCCTCTGGACAGCTCGCTTCGATTTTGGCTTCCAGTGGACGGATTTAGTCGTGCCATAGCTCGTTTGAAAGCTAAGAGTGAGACAAATTCACTGAAAGAATCGGCTTGTTCCTATCTGTCTTCGTTTAGATGTGAGACGCCATTTAAGATTTTGGGACATTGGCGAAAAACGACAGAGTTAGAATTTGGGACGTTTTGGGCTGTAGCTTCAAAACGAAGCATCGGATTGGAAAACGGATTTCAGATTTGGAATCAGCGTGAAATTCTCTATCTGTATGGTGAGTTTCAAGTCAATCGGAGAGAAAAATTTCGCTGACTCCCCCCCCCTCTGGACAGCTCGCTTCGATTTTGGCTTCCAGTGGACGGATTTAGTCGTGCCATAGCTCGTTTGAAAGCTAAGAGTGAGACAAATTCACTGAAAGAATCGGCTTGTTCCTATCTGTCTTCGTTTAGATGTGAGACGCCATTTAAGATTTTGGGACATTGGCGAAAAACGACAGAGTTAGAATTTGGGACGTTTTGGGCTGTAGCTTCAAAACGAAGCATCGGATTGGAAAACGGATTTCAGATTTGGAATCAGCGTGAAATTCTCTATCTGTATGGTGAGTTTCAAGTCAATCGGAGAGAAAAATTTCGCTGACCTCCCCCCCCTCTGGACAGCTTGCTTCGATTTTGGCTTCCAGTGAACTGATTTTGTCGTGCCATAACTCGTTTGAAAGCTAAGAGTGAGACAAATTCACTGAAAGAATCGGCTTGTTCCTATCTGTCTTCGTTTAGATGTGAGACGCCATTTAAGATTTTGGGACATTGGCGAAAAACGACAGAGTTAGAATTTGGGACGTTTTGGGCTGTAGCTTCAAAACGAAGCATCGGATTGGAAAACGGATTTCAGATTTGGAATCAGCGTGAAATTCTCTATCTGTATGGTGAGTTTCAAGTCAATCGGAGAGAAAAATTTCGCTGACTCCCCCCCCCTCTGGACAGCTCGCTACGATTTTGGCTTCCAGTGGACGGATTTAGTCGTGCCATAGCTCGTTTGAAAGCTAAGAGTGAGACAAATTCACTGAAAGAATCGGCTTGTTCCTATCTGTCTTCGTTTAGATGTGAGACGCCATTTAAGATTTTGGGACATTGGCGAAAAACGACAGAGTTAGAATTTGGGACGTTTTGGGCTGTAGCTTCAAAACGAAGCATCGGATTGGAAAACGGATTTCAGATTTGGAATCAGCGTGAAATTCTCTATCTGTATGGTGAGTTTCAAGTCAATCGGAGAGAAAAATTTCGCTGACTCCCCCCCCCTCTGGACAGCTTGCTTCGATTTTGGCTTCCAGTGAACGGATTTTGTCGTGCCATAGCTCGTTTGAAAGCTAAGAGTGAGACAAATTCACTGAAAGAATCGGCTTGTTCCTATCTGTCTTCGTTTAGATGTGAGACGCCATTTAAGATTTTGGGACATTGGCGAAAAACGACAGAGTTAGAATTTGGGACGTTTTGGGCTGTAGCTTCAAAACGAAGCATCGGATTGGAAAACGGATTTCAGATTTGGAATCAGCGTGAAATTCTCTATCTGTATGGTGAGTTTCAAGTCAATCGGAGAGAAAAATTTCGCTGACTCCCCCCCCCTCTGGACAGCTCGCTTCGATTTTGGCTTCCAGTGGACGGATTTAGTCGTGCCATAGCTCGTTTGAAAGCTAAGAGTGAGACAAATTCACTGAAAGAATCGGCTTGTTCCTATCTGTCTTCGTTTAGATGTGAGACGCCATTTAAGATTTTGGGACATTGGCGAAAAACGACAGAGTTAGAATTTGGGACGTTTTGGGCTGTAGCTTCAAAACGAAGCATCGGATTGGAAAACGGATTTCAGATTTGGAATCTGCGTGAAATTCTCTATCTGTATGGTGAGTTTCAAGGCAATCGGCGAGAAAAATTTCGCTGACTCCCCCCCCCTCTGGACAGCTTGCTTCGATTTTGGCTTCCAGTGGACGGATTTAGTCGTGCCATAGCTCGTTTGAAAGCTAAGAGTGAGACAAATTCACTGAAAGAATCGGCTTGTTCCTATCTGTCTTCGTTTAGATGTGAGACGCCATTTAAGATTTTGGGACATTGGCGAAAAACGACAGAGTTAGAATTTGGGACGTTTTGGGCTGTAGCTTCAAAACGAAGCATCGGATTGGAAAACGGATTTCAGATTTGGAATCAGCGTGAAATTCTCTATCTGTATGGTGAGTTTCAAGTCAATCGGAGAGAAAAATTTCGCTGACTCCCCCCCCCTCTGGACAGCTCGCTTCGATTTTGGCTTCCAGTGGACGGATTTAGTCGTGCCATAGCTCGTTTGAAAGCTAAGAGTGAGACAAATTCACTGAAAGAATCGGCTTGTTCCTATCTGTCTTCGTTTAGATGTGAGACGCCATTTAAGATTTTGGGACATTGGCGAAAAACGACAGAGTTAGAATTTGGGACGTTTTGGGCTGTAGCTTCAAAACGAAGCATCGGATTGGAAAACGGATTTCAGATTTGGAATCAGCGTGAAATTCTCTATCTGTATGGTGAGTTTCAAGTCAATCGGAGAGAAAAATTTCGCTGACTCCCCCCCCCCTCTGGACAGCTCGCTTCGATTTTGGCTTCCAGTGGACGGATTTTGTCGTGCCATAGCTCGTTTGAAAGCTAAGAGTGAGACAAATTCACTGAAAGAATCGGCTTGTTCCTATCTGTCTTCGTTTAGATGTGAGACGCCATTTAAGATTTTGGGACATTGGCGAAAAACGACAGAGTTAGAATTTGGGACGTTTTGGGCTGTAGCTTCAAAACGAAGCATCGGATTGGAAAACGGATTTCAGATTTGGAATCAGCGTGAAATTCTCTATCTGTATGGTGAGTTTCAAGTCAATCGGAGAGAAAAATTTCGCTGACTCCCCCCCCCTCTGGACAGCTTGCTTCGATTTTGGCTTCCAGTGGACGGATTTTGTCGTGCCATAGCTCGTTTGAAAGCTAAGAGTGAGACAAATTCACTGAAAGAATCGGCTTGTTCCTATCTGTCTTCGTTTAGATGTGAGACGCCATTTAAGATTTTGGGACATTGGCGAAAAACGACAGAGTTAGAATTTGGGACGTTTTGGGCTGTAGCTTCAAAACGAAGCATCGGATTGAAAAACGGATTTCAGATTTGGAATCAGCGTGAAATTCTCTATCTGTATGGTGAGTTTCAAGTCAATCGGAGAGAAAAATTTCGCTGACTCCCCCCCCTCTGGACAGCTCGCTTCGATTTTGGCTTCCAGTGGACGGATTTAGTCGTGCCATAGCTCGTTTGAAAGCTAAGAGTGAGACAAATTCACTGAAAGAATCGGCTTGTTCCTATCTGTCTTCGTTTAGATGTGAGACGCCATTTAAGATTTTGGGACATTGGCGAAAAACGACAGAGTTAGAATTTGGGACGTTTTGGGCTGTAGCTTCAAAACGAAGCATCGGATTGGAAAACGGATTTCAGATTTGGAATCAGCGTGAAATTCTCTATCTGTATGGTGAGTTTCAAGTCAATCGGAGAGAAAAAGTTTCGCTGACTCCCCCCCCTCTGGACAGCTTGCTTCGATTTTGGCTTCCAGTGGACGGATTTAGTCGTGCCATAGCTCGTTTGAAAGCTAAGAGTGAGACAAATTCACTGAAAGAATCGGCTTGTTCCTATCTGTCTTCGTTTAGATGTGAGACGCCATTTAAGATTTTGGGACATTGGCGAAAAAACGACAGAGTTAGAATTTGGGACGTTTTGGGCTGTAGCTTCAAAACGAAGCATCGGATTGGAAAACGGATTTCAGATTTGGAATCAGCGTGAAATTCTCTATCTGTATGGTGAGTTTCAAGTCAATCGGAGAGAAAAATTTCGCTGACTCCCCCCCCTCTGGACAGCTTGCTTCGATTTTGGCTTCCAGTGGACGGATTTTGTCGTGCCATAGCTCGTTTGAAAGCTAAGAGTGAGACAAATTCACTGAAAGAATCGGCTTGTTCCTATCTGTCTTCGTTTAGATGTGAGACGCCATTTAAGATTTTGGGACATTGGCGAAAAACGACAGAGTTAGAATTTGGGACGTTTTGGGCTGTAGCTTCAAAACGAAGCATCGGATTGGAAAACGGATTTCAGATTTGGAATCAGCGTGAAATTCTCTATCTGTATGGTGAGTTTCAAGTCAATCGGAGAGAAAAATTTCGCTGACTCCCCCCCCCCTCTGGACAGCTTGCTTCGATTTTGGCTTCCAGTGGACGGATTTAGTCGTGCCATAGCTCGTTTGAAAGCTAAGAGTGAGACAAATTCACTGAAAGAATCGGCTTGTTCCTATCTGTCTTCGTTTAGATGTGAGACGCCATTTAAGATTTTGGGACATTGGCGAAAAACGACAGAGTTAGAATTTGGGACGTTTTGGGCTGTAGCTTCAAAACGAAGCATCGGATTGGAAAACGGATTTCAGATTTGGAATCAGCGTGAAATTCTCTATCTGTATGGTGAGTTTCAAGTCAATCGGAGAGAAAAATTTCGCTGACTCCCCCCCCCTCTGGACAGCTTGCTTCGATTTTGGCTTCCAGTGGACGGATTTTGTCGTGCCATAGCTCGTTTGAAAGCTAAGAGTGAGACAAATTCACTGAAAGAATCGGCTTGTTCCTATCTGTCTTCGTTTAGATGTGAGACGCCATTTAAGATTTTGGGACATTGGCGAAAAACGACAGAGTTAGAATTTGGGACGTTTTGGGCTGTAGCTTCAAAACGAAGCATCGGATTGGAAAACGGATTTCAGATTTGGAATCAGCGTGAAATTCTCTATCTGTATGGTGAGTTTCAAGTCAATCGGAGAGAAAAATTTCGCTGACTCCCCCCCCCCTCTGGACAGCTCGCTTCGATTTTGGCTTCCAGTGGACGGATTTTGTCGTGCCATAGCTCGTTTGAAAGCTAAGAGTGAGACAAATTCACTGAAAGAATCGGCTTGTTCCTATCTGTCTTCGTTTAGATGTGAGACGCCATTTAAGATTTTGGGACATTGGCGAAAAACGACAGAGTTAGAATTTGGGACGTTTTGGGCTGTAGCTTCAAAACGAAGCATCGGATTGGAAAACGGATTTCAGATTCGGAATCAGCGTGAAATTCTCTATCTGTATGGTGAGTTTCAAGTCAATCGGAGAGAAAAAATTTTCGCTGACGTCCCCCCCCTCTGGACAGCTCGCTTCGATTTTTGGCTTCCAGTGGACGGATTTTGTCGTGCCATAGCTCGTTTGAAAGCTAAGAGTGAGACAAATTCAGTGAAAGAATCGGCTTGTTCCTATCTGTCTTCGTTTAGATGTGAGACGCCATTTAAGATTTTGGGACATTGGCGAAAAACGACAGAGTTAGAATTTGGGACGTTTTGGGCTGTAGCTTCAAAACGAAGCATCGGATTGGAAAACGGATTTCAGATTTGGAATCAGCGTGAAATTCTCTATCGGTATGGTGAGTTTCAAGTCAATCGGAGAGAAAAATTTTCGCTGACGTCCCCCCCCTCTGGACAGCTTGCTTCGATTTTGGCTTCCAGTGGACGGATTTAGTCGTGCCATAGCTCGTTTGAAAGCTAAGAGTGAGACAAATTCAGTGAAAGAATCGGCTTGTTCCTATCTGTCTTCGTTTAGATGTGAGACGCCATTTAAGATTTTGGGACATTGGCGAAAAACGACAGAGTTAGAATTTGGGACGTTTTGGGCTGTAGCTTCAAAACGAAGCATCGGATTGGAAAACGGATTTCAGATTTGGAATCAGCGTGAAATTCTCTATCTGTATGGTGAGTTTCAAGTCAATCGGAGAGAAAAATTTCGCTGACTCCCCCCCCTCTGGACAGCTCGCTTCGATTTTGGCTTCCAGTGGACGGATTTAGTCGTGCCATAGCTCGTTTGAAAGCTAAGAGTGAGACAAATTCACTGAAAGAATCGGCTTGTTCCTATCTGTCTTCGTTTAGATGTGAGACGCCATTTAAGATTTTGGGACATTGGCGAAAAACGACAGAGTTAGAATTTGGGACGTTTTGGGCTGTAGCTTCAAAACGAAGCATCGGATTGGAAAACGGATTTCAGATTTGGAATCAGCGTGAAATTCTCTATCTGTATGGTAGGTTTCAAGTCAATCGGAGAGAAAAATTTCGCTGACTCCCCCCCCTCTGGACAGCTTGCTTCGATTTTGGCTTCCAGTGGACGGATTTTGTCGTGCCATAGCTCGTTTGAAAGCTAAGAGTGAGACAAATTCACTGAAAGAATCGGCTTGTTCCTATCTGTCTTCGTTTAGATGTGAGACGCCATTTAAGATTTTGGGACATTGGCGAAAAACGACAGAGTTAGAATTTGGGACGTTTTGGGCTGTAGCTTCAAAACGAAGCATCGGATTGGAAAACGGATTTCAGATTTGGAATCAGCGTGAAATTCTCTATCTGTATGGTGAGTTTCAAGTCAATCGGAGAGAAAAAATTTTCGCTGACCTCCCCCCCCCTCTGGACAGCTCGCTTCGATTTTGGCTTCCAGTGGACGGATTTAGTCGTGCCATAGCTCGTTTGAAAGCTAAGAGTGAGACAAATTCACTGAAAGAATCGGCTTGTTCCTATCTGTCTTCGTTTAGATGTGAGACGCCATTTAAGATTTTGGGACATTGGCGAAAAACGACAGAGTTAGAATTTGGGACGTTTTGGGCTGTAGCTTCAAAACGAAGCATCGGATTGGAAAACGGATTTCAGATTTGGAATCAGCGTGAAATTCTCTATCTGTATGGTGAGTTTCAAGTCAATCGGAGAGAAAAATTTCGCTGACTCCCCCCCCTCTGGACAGCTCGCTTCGATTTTGGCTTCCAGTGGACGGATTTAGTCGTGCCATAGCTCGTTTGAAAGCTAAGAGTGAGACAAATTCACTGAAAGAATCGGCTTGTTCCTATCTGTCTTCGTTTAGATGTGAGACGCCATTTAAGATTTTGGGACATTGGCGAAAAACGACAGAGTTAGAATTTGGGACGTTTTGGCTGTAGCTTCAAAACGAAGCATCGGATTGGAAAACGGATTTCAGATTTGGAATCAGCGTGAAATTCTCTATCTGTATGGTGAGTTTCAAGTCAATCGGAGAGAAAAAATTTTCGCTGACCTCCCCCCCTCTGGACAGCTTGCTTCGATTTTGGCTTCCAGTGGACGGATTTAGTCGTGCCATAGCTCGTTTGAAAGCTAAGAGTGAGACAAATTCACTGAAAGAATCGGCTTGTTCCTATCTGTCTTCGTTTAGATGTGAGACGCCATTTAAGATTTTGGGAGATTGGCGAAAAACGACAGAGTTAGAAATTGGGACGTTTTGGGCTGTAGCTTCAAAACGAAGCATCGGATTGGAAAACGGATTTCAGATTTGGAATCAGCGTGAAATTC